>JAJIBD010004091.1:0-101945 GCA_021461705.1 Cryptotis parvus
TGTATATATGTGTTTGTGTATATGTGTGTATTTGTGTATATGTGTGTATGTGTATTTTTATGTGAGTATATGTGTGTGTTTGTGTGTAGGTGTGTAGTGTGTGTTTACGTGTGTAGGTGTGTATATGTGTGTATATGTGTGTGTTTATGTGTGAGTGTGTTATATGTGTTTGTGTGTATATGTGTGCATATGTGTGTTTGTGCATGTATGTGTGTTTTTTTTGTGCATGTGTGTATTTCTGTGTGTATGTGAGTGCGATGTACATGTGTGTTTTGTGTGTGTATATGCATGTATTTGTGTTTATGCATGTGTGTTTGTGTGTATTTCTGTGTGTATGCGTGAGTGCGTGTAGATGTGTGTAGATGTGTGCTTGTGTGTATGTGTGTGTATTTGTGTGTGTGTGTGTCTGTGTATTTGGAATCTGGGTCTCACACATACAAGGCTATTGAGCACCAGCCCCACACAACTTTACCAATTCAAATGTTCCAGGCCCAGCTAGAGGCAGGACCCATAGAACTGGATGAGACGAAATCAGGCTGCTGGCAGCAACCACTGAAACCTTGGCCGGGCACTGGGCGCTCTATTTTAAGCTCCCACATTCTTCACTGCTGGCTCCCTCGGCACCATGGCCTTGGGGTGAGAAGGCAGATCCCGGCCGCGTAGCTTCTCTGCCAAATGAGGCCAGTGAGCCCGGGAAGGTGGCTGGTGTGAAGACCACCCGACACACACACACACACACACACACACACACACTTCCCACCTCCACAGGCACCGGCTGGTGAGCTGAGTTGAAGGCATTTGAGTGCCTCTCTGGTCAGAGAGCTGCCGGCAGGAAGTTCATGTCCCGACATGCTCTAGGGAGGCTGGGCTGCTCCAGCGTGTGGTCACGCCCGACCCAGGACACTGATTTCCGGGCAGATTTGTGCATGACTGTGATCCCTGCTTTTTTTTGTGCTTCAGAAATCTCTTCCATCAGCCTGATTCTGTCTCATGGTCTGGAGTATGTGTGAGAGTGAATGTATGGGTAAGCTTGCAAGTATGTGTGTGAGTGAGAGAGAGAGAGACAGAGAGAGACAGACAGACAGACAGACAGACAGACAGACAGAGAGAGAGAGCAGAGAGAGAGAGAGAGAGAGAGTAGGGAGGTAAAGACTGAGAACTGTCCCTCCTTCCTCCCCTTACTTAAGACATTCACCACTGCATGCATCAATTCTTTGCTGGTCTTGGAGCTGGAGAGATAGTACAGCTGAGAGGGCTCTGACTTCAACAGCTGGCCCGGGTTCCATCCCTGGTATCTATACAGTCCCCCGAATCCTGCCAGGAGTGATTAGTCCCTGAGTGTAGAGCCAAGAGTAAGTCCTGAGCACTGCCGGGTGTGTCCCCCAAAGCCCAATAAAATAACAAAAATGGATGATGATTTACAAGTCTTAGGGCTGGAGAGATAGTCCAGCTGGTAGGGTACTTGCCTTGCTTGTGGCTGACCTGGGTTCAATCCCTGACACCCCATATAGTCCCCTGAGCTCTGCCAAGAGTGTTTGATCCCTGCGTGCAGAGCCAGGAGTAAGTCCTGAGTATTTCCAGGTGTGGCCCCAAAACCAAAATGAAATAATAAAAAATAACAATGATTTACTAGCCTTGTGGGAAAATAAGTCCAGAAGGGTAGAATGAGTGTGTGGGAGTTTGTACCCAAGGATGAAGAACAAGTGGCCATGGGAAGGCCAATGAGACAACGGCCTTGCTAAATTCAAACCAGAGCAGTTGGTGGTCCAGCAAGGCGTGGCATGGTTACCTCTGGGGCCAGCCTTTAACCAGACAGCAAACCCCAGCATTGCGGCCAAACATCACTGGCCGATTATCGATCTGCACTAAGTTAGCATCTAGAGTCTGGGTCATTTGTTTTATATTTTTTGGGGCCACACCTGGCAGTGTTCAGGGGTTACTCCTGGCTCTGCACTCAGGAATTGCTCCTGGCGGTGCTCAGGGACCATATGCAATGCTGAAGATAGAACATGATTGGCCACATGCAAGGCAAGTGCACGCCCTGCTGTACTATCACTCCAATCTTGAGCCTGGGTCTTTTGTATCTAACTCAATAAGGCAAAATGCTGAAAACTCCTCCAGGGTTGCCCAGAGGTATCTTCAACATGACCCCCCACCAGCACCGATGCTCACAGCTCTGCCCTTCCCCAAGAGTTACCTGGGATGGAAGGAAAGTGACCCTCTGCCCCCTACCACACATGGTCTCTTAGGCGGGTGTGAACCTGCTCCTCTCGCCTCTCATCGGGGCAACATGGAAAGACCCTCAAACCCCACGCTGCCCTAGAGGCTTCTGTGGGACTGAGGCAACCCCACCGCCGGTTTGTTCCTTTACGCTTGTTTCTTCCTCCCTCTGACCTTACAGCACCCCCAGCCACCACCCCCCCAGCATCCTCAGTTACCTGCCTGCCTATGGCTGCCCATGCAAGCCCCGCGCAGGAAGGGAGGTATATTCCACCAAGCTCGGCCATGCCGCCATCTGTTGGGCTCAGTTCCAAGTCCGGGGAACCTTTCATTTGGGGGTGGATGACATCCCAGGCAATGTTTGGCCCTCCCCAGCCCCCACAACTTTCAGTCAACCAGGATTTTAAATTTTATTATTTATTTATTTTTGTCTTGATCAAAAGTAAAATAAAATAAAATAAAATTTTGAGGGGCTGGAGGCGGATAGCCCAGCGGGTAGGGCGTTTGCCTTGCACGCGCCGGCCTATGCCGGCCGGGTTCGATCCCCAGCATCCCATATGGTTCCCAAGCAGTGCCAGAAGTGATTCCTGAGTGCAGAGCCAGGAGTAATCCCTGAGCGTTGTCGGGTGTGACCCAAAAAAGCAAATAAATAAATAAATAAATAAATTAAATAAATAAATAAATAAAATTTTGATTTGACCGAACCCCGTCGATGCTCAGGGGTTCCTCTTGGCTCTGCACTCAGGAATTACTAGTGGTGGTACTCAGGGGCCATATGGGATGCTGGGGATCGAATGCCTTATGCACTCTGGTCCCCCAACTAGGCCTTTTAATGGGCTTCCAGGACCCAAGGATTTGGTGCTAACTGGGCTCTATGGTGCTGGACAACACCTGGGGTCCTCTAGCTGGGCTGCACCCAAAGATCCTCCGTGTGTGTGAGTCACAGAGCGCTGGGGATCAAATCATTTTAGGGCAACATACATCTTAATCCCGGCACCACCATCTGGCACCCAGATTAGGCGCCCCCTGCAGCAGGGAGGGGGTGCAGAGATGGGGACAAAGCCCCCCCACACCTGGAACAACAACCGGGGCACGTGGACAGCTGATCTGCTGACCAAGGGTCAGATCAACTCCTGGCCTGCATTCTGCAAGGTGCTGGGAGTCTGGGAGGTGTGAAATCGGCACCAGAGCAGATGCAGAAAGAGCGAAAAAGCCTCCATGGGGGAGGAGTGCTGGTGTTTGAAGCAGCCTGGCCCCCTCTGCAGGAGCCCTAGACCCCAGGCCAAAGTAAGCACCCCAATGTGTCAGACACCATGGGCTCCTGACTCCCCGTTTCCTTTCAGAGACAAAAGTTAGGGTGTGGAAAGTGGAACTTAAAACCGACGTTTCATGAAAGATCCATTCCGGAGCCAGGACGTCCAGAAGCATGAAATTCGTAGTTGGCTCCAATCCGGCTTCTGCTCCAAGCAGTTTGTGGGGATTATTTTAAGCATCTCACCCTGCCACCCTTGGGACGTTGCAACTATGGGAGAGTAAGAGAGATGAGGCAGGATGGGGTCCCGGGATCCTGGGATTTCTTGGTGGGGAGGGGGTAAGTGGGGCAGCGGGTGGGGGGGAGACGGTTACCAGGGGGGGAGACGGTTACCAGGTCTAGTCCTCATCTAAGAACCTTTGGAGAATTGCATGAGTATTTAACGACTTTAGCTTTTTAAAGAGATGCCTGGAGCTTTTTGCAGAAAACGCCTGATAAAGCAGAAGCTCCAAAGGACCCACAAATGAACTAGAAAAGCCCAGTGAGCTTTCAGGAGTGCCCTGCAGCCCTGGACAGGACAGGCTGGGGACAGTGCAGTGTCAGGACAGTGGCTGTAGCTATGGATTCAGCTGCATTTGAGAACTGGCTCCAAAACAACTTTTCTAAGCAGGATCTGAGGGATCAAACAGATTTTTGCTCAGAGAGAGAGAGACAGAGAGACAAAGAGAGCCACAGAGATGGAGACAGAGAGACAGAGACACAGAGCTCGTATAGCATAGGGGTGAAGGCGCTTTCCTTGCAACACAGCTAATCCTGGTTTACTCCTCAACACCACATATGGTTCCCCAAGCATCCCCAGGGATCACTCATGAACACGGAGACAGAAATAGCCCCCAAGCACCCTTGGGTGTGGCCCCCCCCCCCAAACACAAAACCAAACAGATTTGTTGTGTGTCCAGTCTGCATTCACCAGCAAAAACCAAATGGACTTTCTAGAAAGAAAACTGGGCTCGCTGGGCAGTCCCTCCCTCCGCCTTACTGCCCTTTGCCCTCTGGGTTTTCTTCCTGGTCATTTCTCACGAGGTTGACTGACTGGGGTCTGCTGGGCATGGGGCTCCCTACTCTCTCCCTCTCCTCAGGGCACTGCGTGTAGCATCTTTCAGTAGCATCTGTTCCACTTCTAGACTCATCACTGTCTCTGCAGAAAAGCCTGACACATCACACCCACTGCCGTCCCGGCTAGGGGCTCTCTGGGGTCCATTTCAGTTCTTCTGATCTGTATCTTCTGCTGAGTCCACAAGGCTGGGCTAAAATGTTTGACCTGAGAGCAAAGAATCCACCAAGCGTAGAAAGGCAACAAATGGACATTGGAGGGCCATGGCAGGTCAGCTCAGGGGACACACTCAGCATGGCGGTGGCCCTGTCTACTCTCTGGCGATGAGGTGAGAGGAAGTGATGGGGAGCCCAAACCTGGGTGCGGGAATCTTCAGAATTCCAGATGGGCTTCCTAAAAGCCCTCGGCACCAAAGACTTCTGCATGTCGAGTTTCAATTACAAAAAATGCCCATCAGTCCAAGAGCACATTTTCCAGTCAAACGTAGTTTCCCACTTTAAACGAAAAAAGAACGCTGAGAGCTGAAATACCACGAATGGGGAAGGCCAGGTGAAACCCTCTGATGCCGCTTCACACGGAGCTTGGGACCCTCTCTGCCTTCCATGGGGCATAATTGTGTTCTTGCCAGGTCCCTCTAAAACAAAGCGATGGAGACGGGGGCAGGGATGCTTAGCTTGGAGTCCACCTTCCCAGCTTTGAGATGGTCATTTCTATGCGGGCATTGGGGGTGGGGGACGTGTCAGAGACCCCTGAAAAGACCATGCCCCTTGAGAAGGCTCTTTTCTTGGGAGTGATTCTTGTTGGAGAAGGGGTGTCTTTCTGATCTGACATGATACCAAAGGCTTTCTCTGGTCCTAGGGTGACCCAAATCACTCAGGGGATTGTTCTCAGTTATTACTCTCCCTACTGAAGAGATGACCAGGAGACTCAGAGAGGTGCCCTCAGGCCCCCCCACCCCCACTGGCCAGGCCAGAGTCCTAACCCTCGGTCTGCCCATGCTTCACCCACCCTGCTCTCCCCCTTCCCATCATACCTGCATGTCCAGTTCTCCTCGTGTCCATCACAGCCCAGCAACGGGCCATCACAACCCAGCAACGGACCATCACAGCCCAGCAAAGGGTCACCATGCCCAAGAATTCCTGACACATAAGGATGAAGAGAAAGCACCCGCCAGTGTTCCCTGATGACCGGAATGTTCAAAGGAAGGGCCATTGGCTCAGTAGTTTCTCCTGAGTCAGGATAGAGCTTAGCGTGCCCAGCCCAGCAAAGCTGTGGGGTATAAATGTGAGGAAGGGGAGCAGCTTAGCAGGAAGGAGGTTGAGCAACTACTTCCTGTGGGGCCCGGTGCCTGCTCAGGGTCCAAAGTGGAAGTCAGAGAATGGCTCTTCCGGCATAGGACAGAGATGTTTGGGCACCAAATAGTCATGCTGTTGCTTCCTGCTGTGTCCCCAAAGAATGAAATGACAGAGGGAAGGACAGAGCTGGGTGAGGAACTATGAGGACACGAATTCTTTTGATTTCCAATATCCTTACACCATCGAACCAGAGAACCTTGATTTTTAGGACGAGTCATCTCCTAATCTCACTTCCCTGCCTGGGTTCAATGCTGTGGCCTGTTCAAGACACAGCTCGTGACCTAGATCTGATCAGTCACAGTCTTTCTCCTTCCTCAGAGATGATGCAGCAGAGCAATGGGGTCTTGTTTCATCTTTTTTGCTGGAATTGTTTGGGACAGAGAATTTTGGTACAGTGATTTATTTGAGCCAGACAACAGGAGGGTATAGTTTTGAAATGTGCCATCATAGCTCCGCATGATACTTGAAAATAAAGTAAATTTTGCAGGAACGAGAGGGTAAGTGCGGCACATTTTTGGAATGCCTGGAGCAAGCCATACCTGAAGTGAATGTTTTCTTAATTTTTCGATTATCTGAGTCAATACATTTTGTCTTTTGCTCAACATTATTTAAATCGAGCTGTGGACATGTCCCACCACCAATGTTCCCGCTTCCTTTCTCACTCCAGGAAGTGTACACTCGTGAAGAGACGGGTGTTGGAGCATTCCGACTGGAACCCAATCGTGAACAGCTTTGTAGCGGTGTATCTCACCATGATTCAGCAAAGCAAAATTTAAATAAAAAAGAAACGGAGAGAAATTCAGTGAGTAGTCGGATAAACCAATACTCCACAAATTCATGAATAGGAATCACCGAAGATCTCTAAACTGCACATTCTGGCTTAGTAGATCTGTGTCAAAGTCTAATAAGAGTCTTCGTTTCTAATTGGATGCTTCTGACTTGTAGACTACTGATACAAAACCTCAACAACAAAATGAATGAATGAACGAAAGAATGAAAGGAAGTGTGATCCTAGGGGAACTGTCCAGGGACTCATAACTCTGATGTCCCAGAATTCTACAAGATGGTAATTTTATACCTCCCATAATGCTGCCAAAAAATAAAAACCCAACCCCAAAACCTCATCTGGTTTCGGGTCAACTGCCAGCAAAACCTTAAAAAACACCTCTGCTTCGGTGTCAAATTGTAATTCTCTGCTTTCATCTTACCGTGCAGTTCTTTCTGTTTTCCGTTTTCCTGATTTCTTTCTTTGGGCTTTTGATCTGTTTTCTATTGTTATCGTTCAAGCATTTCATGCCCGGACTTTCGGAGTTGGTGTAATCCAACCACAACACCATCTGGGCTCTGTGGTCATGTAATAATGTCAGCTTCTCTTGATGCTATGGGGCTGGGCGCTTTGCTGGATTATTTTCTACCTTTGTTCCTGACGCTGGTTTCCCTCAAGCGTTAGCCCCAGGATTTTCCCAGGAGCTTTGCAAGATGGGCAGGATGTGAAAAAGAGCTCTCGGGAATTTGCTTTGCCATCTCGTCAGACTTCTTTGCACACCCGGTGGTCTTCCTGCCTCGATTCCTCTCTTGGGCTCGCGGATCATGCTGGCACAGACCAGGGCGGGTCTGTTCAAAACAGGGGGACCTCAGCGGGGGTGAGGCAGACCTGGCTGGAGAGACCTTAGGGTTCAATGAATTGGGAACAAGTCACCCGATCTCTGCACCCCTGTTTCTCTGCAACAAAATGGGGATGATGATTTTATAGTACAGGATCATCAGGTTCATAGTCAATGCCATAATTTACATAAAACACCAGCACAATACAGTTTAATTGCTACTGTCTGTTGGCTGAGGACACTTCATTAGCAGGTTGCTTGCGTCATGCCAGTTGGCCCCAGGATGACCCTGCTGAGGACCCAGCATTCCCATTTGACAGATGAAAAAACTGAAACCCGGGAAGTCAATACCTACATTGACTTTTTCTCTGCACGTGCAGCCTGACTCCCAGCACCACCTGCGGCAGCCCTGTCATTGCCAGCTCCCTCGTTTCCTTGCCACCGTCTGTGTGGCCTTTTGAATGGTGCTGTCACCACCTACTACCACAAAGTTCAGGCTGGTCACTAAGTTCCAAGACCTCTGGCCTCTCTTGAGGCCAGAAGCTCCACCAGGGGTGGGAAAAAAGCAAATTAAATGAGGGACAGCAAGAGACCAGAGATAAACGTGCATTGGAGGAAAGACCATCTTGGTTAGAACTGCTGTGATCCAGCGTGCAGGGCAGGGGTCTCGTCCATGCGGGTCAAAAGGTTGAACACTAGCCTAGACTACATCAAGGTGCTCATTAAAGTCCAGTCTATCTCCTACCAGACCACTGATGCCCCCTTTCCCTGGTTACGCCCCTCCTTCTTCCTTCTGATAACCCTACTTGGGATTATCAGGCTCATGCAGTTTGTTTTTGACTCCCTAAAAGTTTATTCATGGGGCTGGAGCAGAAGCGTAGAGAGTAGGGCATTTGCCTTGCATGCGGCCAACCCAGGTTTGATGCCCGGCATCCCATAGAGTTCCCCTGACCGCTGCCAGGAGTAATTCCTGAAACAGAACCAGGAGTAAACCCCTGAACAGTGCCTGGTGTGACCCCAAAATGGATAGACAACAACAAGACAGACAGACAACAGACAACAGACAGACAGACAGAAGACAGACAGAAGACAGACAGACAGACAGACAGATAGATAGATAGATAGATAGATAGATAGATAGATAGATAGATAGATAGATAGATAGATGATAGATAGATAGTTAGGTAATCGAGACAGTATAGGTGATCGATACGAGATCGAGATAGATTGATAGATCGATAGATAGATAGACGATAGATAGACCGATAGATAGATAGATAGATAGATAGATAGATAGATAGATAGATAGATAGATAGATAGATAGATAGATAGATAGATAGATAGATAGATAGATAGATAGATAGATAGATAGATAGATAGATAGATAGATAGATAGATAGATAGATAGATAGTAGATAGATAGATAGATAGTAGATAGATAGATAGATAGATAGATAGATAGATAGATAGATAGATAGAATAGAGATAGAGATAGAATAGAGATAGAGATAGATAGTAGATAGATAGATAGATAGATAGATAGATAGATAGATAGATAGATAGATAGATAGATAGATAGATAGATAGATAGATAGATAGATAGATAGATAGATAGATAGATAGATAGATAGATAGATAGGATGAGATAGAATAGAGATGAATAGAGATAGAGATGAAGATAGAGAAGATGAGATAGATAGATAGATAGATAGATAGATAGATAGATAGATAGATAGATAGATAGATAGATAGATAGATAGATAGATAGATAGATAGATAGATAGATAGATAGATAGATAGATAGATAGATAGATAGGATAGAGAGAGAGTTCATTCGTGTGTTCTGTTTCTTTATGGGCCACATTTGGGTAAGCTCATACGATCTTCACTTTCTGTCATGGCAGATGTCCCCAAGAGCACACCCTCTCCCATGGAGGTTGGGCTGCATTTCCTTCTCCTTTCTCTTGAATAGTGAACAGTGTCTCACGGCGTTTCACTCAGGCCTCCTTTGAAGGCTGTAGGCCTGTTAATGTATCTTGGCTATTGACAAAAATGCTGTCATGGATACAGAAAGCAACAGACCTGTTTGAATTTGTGGTTTTTTTATTTTCTCAGAAATCTGCCTTGTGATTTTGTAACACGGCTATGCTGTCCACTATAAACCAATGCAAACTGCTTTGTGATTTTGACTCCCAAATGTAATTCCAAGCTCTGATGCTGCTATCCACATGGTACCCGTTCCATAGCATCAATTTATGTAAGTTTGTTCATTTCCATCTCTAACACATGTAGAATCAAAACTTCACTATGAACAGAAATCTAGTCACACGTTTCCTAAAACTTAGCCTTCCTTTGGGTAAAATGAGGCTCTCGTTCCCTTTTTTTCTGGCAGAGCTAAAGTCAGGCAACAAGTGACTAAAGTGAGACTGAGGCAATTCATTGTCTTTGTCTGAATTATAACATCAAATTCCTTTACCTGCTTTAAAAAATCCCCTGAAATGAGGCACCATCAGAGGCAGACCTCTTATCGGCTGTATATCTTTGGACAAGTTGCTTAACTTCTCTGTGCTTTTGTGCTCTCCCCTATAAATCGAGTGGACAATGATAGCATTCACTTCATCACACTGTGACAAGTATTATGTGGATTAATACTTAAGACCCCCTGGGGACAAAGCCTGGTTCACTGTAAACTTCGTATGTATTTGCTGAGAGCCTGAGACAGGATGTGTGCCCATTTAAACATACAAACATACAAAATTGACACCAAGAGATTTTCAGAAATATTTTCTTTACTTCCAAATGATCTTCCAGGCATCTTGCAGTCTGGGCATCACATTCATGGGACCAAGGAAAAAAAGTTGCTTAGGGGGTGGGATGGAGCTATAGTATAGCTGGTTGGCATTTGCCTTGCACACAGCTTACCTAGGTTCGATCCCCAGCATCCCACATGGTTCCTTGAGCACTGTCAGGAGTAATTCCTGAGTGCAGAGCCAGGAGTAACCCCTGAGCATTGCTGGGTGACCCCCACCAGAATTTCTCTGCAAAATAAATAAATAGATAGAAATAATAGATATATAAAGATATGTAATATAGATAATAAGTAGATATATAGAAATAATATAATAATAATAATAAAATAGATAATAGAAGAGAAAGAGATGAATATAATATGAAATGAAGATATAGAAAAAAGAAGAAGGATATGTAAATAATTGATATAATAATAGATAATAGATAGTAGATAGATATAGAATAGATAGTAGAAGATAGAATATAGATAGATGTAGATGTGAATATGTAGATAGAAGATATAATAGATAATAGATAATAGATAGATAGATAGATAGATAAATAAAATAGTAATAGATGATATAGTAATGATAGATGTAGATAGTAGATGATGATAGATGATAGATAGATAGATGGATAGATACATACACACAACATACATACATACATAAATAAGATGCTGTTGGGGGGGGTCTCAAAGAATCGGGAGAGGTCTCTGCTCATTTTGAAAAGGAAAAATGTCCTTTGTTTTTGGTTTCCTTTATGGGTGTCTCTGCCCATAACAAGGCCATCCTCTATCCCACTCCCAACCAGCCCAACTCCTCTCAAACTGTGTGCTTTAGGAGGCAGCAGTTTAAGCAAGGCAAGATCTGAGCCGAGTCTGAGAATGAACAAATGTCCCTGCTCAAAATCCGTGATTCACTAAGCGGGTGACTTGGCTTCTGAGTGGGTATTTGATAGCGTCTGGAGACGCTTTGGCTGTCACTGCAGAGGGCATGCAGCTGGCATCTTGGGGGTGAATGTGTGACTGATGAAACCCAGGACAGCCATCTAGTCCAAAGGAGAGTCACCCTAAATGCCAACCGTGCCCAGCTGGAGACACCCCCTCCCGAACTTCATAGCAACCAAAATATGGCAAATGACAGAAGGGTGCCAACGAGAAGGAGAGTGTCCGTGGGATATTTACAATTGCTTTTCTGTTTCTGAATGCCCAGTTACCTGCAGAAAAGCGCAGAAAGTCTATCTTCCTTGAAGCCACTTGGCACTGCGTCTATCCAGGATTAGCTACTTCGATTTACCTTTGGGCTCCATGGAAACGATGGCACCTCAGAAGAAAATGCTGCCTCCAAAGGCCTCTTCCTGTGAATGCGTTCTGGCCTCCGCTCCACGGGCTTCTTTGTAAGTGGGGTTTGCTTCTCTTCTGGGCCTATACAGAGGGCCCTTGCCCAGAGAGGGAAGCCGCAGCCTCTGGGCATTGTGAGGTTGAGCTACCCTGTTTCCAATCCTTTGAGTCCAGTGCCAGCCTTGGCAAGAACCACTGTCCCCGGAACAAATGCTCTTCAAAGATCCAAGGCAGCTGCTTGGGAAGCATGCCCGGGATGGGAGAGACAGGGCGCTCCTGCTGGCTTTCGGCCCTGCCATGCTCCGGTGAACTGGTCTGGTGCTGGGGCTCTGCCGTGTGCAGCCTCATGAAAGCCAGGTCACGGGCATCTTGAGTGATGATGTGAACTTTACTCAGGATGGCCCCAGGGAGGCCTTGCTCAAGCCTCTGCCAAGTCTAGAGTTTTCAGTAGCTACAAGACCTGGGACTCCAGCTCTGAGCCTCTAAGGACCAACCCTCATAAGCTTCTATTGATCCTGGAGGACAAGTAAAAATCCATCCTGTGGTATTGGGGGTCCCTGATTGGCCTAGGGCTGGGAGGAGGAGGAAAGAGAGGAAGAGGTGCAGGAGGAAGAAGATGGCGCCTTGCTCTGGGGACTGGCTTTGTGGGCAGGTACAGTTGGATCCTGGAATGCAGGGGAAGGAGGTTCTGAGCTTGGGGTTGCAAACCCATTACTGGGAGCCATGATCAGTCACAAAACCTATGCTCAGGGGAGGATAAGAACCTTACCCGTGACCCTGCCCGCTATCAGGGACCCAGACCCCAATGCTCCTTAGTAGGGTGACAAAGAACAGACTGTGGGGTTGGTTGGTGACAAAGAGTTGGTTGATTTCTCCGCAGGGTTGGGGATTCCCCTCTCTCAGTCCAAGCCATTAGAACCCGCCCCGCGCGGGGACCTGACGACCCCCCGCCCCCCCTACCGCCTCCCCTTGAGAACATTTTTATTCAACTCCAAAGTATCAGTGTTGCCTAGTCCCTAATCCTATTGGTCAATCTCATCCTAATAGACCCTCTCCATGACTTACCTTTCTCCAAGACCCATTCTGTTTTTCACTTCTGTGAAATATGCTTTGATGTCATGGTGATGGTGTCACATGTACATTTCACTCGGCATTAATTCCTGTATTCTTTTCCAAGGTTCTAGCTGGCTCTCATATTTATTACTGAGCCACTCACCACTTAAAATACCATCGAGCTCATTACACCAACCTTTACTTCTCTATCCACTATAATTTGACATTTCTTTTGCCTTTTAGATTCTTGCCATTACAAAGAAGTAATGTACAACAAGTCCTTTTTTCTTCTTTTTTTTGAATTATTTCCCTAGGGTAAATTCCAGGGAGTCGGATTACTTGGGTCAAAGGAGATGAACATTTTTTATGACTCTTGATATATATGGGCAAATTATTTCCCACCACGGCCATATCAATTTTCATAGCCCAAAGAGATGTATGCACTTATTTCACTGGGGGTGGGGGCAAACATTTTCAAAATAGAATTTATGAGTACTCTTCTGTTTTTTCTTTCTCCTGCCTTAAAGAGGGGGAGGGGAGTGAAAGACCTTCCAGTGGTTGTTTGTTTTCAATTGCTGTTTTAATAGCTCAAATATATGTGTGGGTAGTGCCTTCATAACTCTTATAGTTAGAGCTTCCAAACTAGGATACTGAGGGGAAGAAGAAGAAAGGATGCGTCAGAAAGAAGGGAAGCAACCTAGGGTGTAGGTGTGAGGTAGATGGCTGTGCTCCCACATGCTGAGAAGTCAAGAAAAGCTCTCAGTCCTGGGGGTGGGATTCCTGGATGGGGGTGTGACTCCCCAAGAAAAAGGTTGGAAAAGGTCCCAGGCTGTCTGAGGTGGGAACTAAAGCTGCACACCAGGCAAAAGCAAAGCAAAACGTGGTGTGAGTTTCAGAATGAGAGACCCAAAACTAGTGACAGTGGAGGAACCAGGCACACTTGCTCACAGTTCTCTTCTCTGAAAAATGGGAGGAAAGGACATCCCTGTGGGCTGTTAGTAGTTGTCCATTAGATGACATTTGGGCAAGGCTTGGACCAGTGTCTCTCCTTTAGTGAGAACACAATACTTGAAGCTTCAGTGAGAGCCGTGCTTCACAGATTGCATGAAACAACGAGGGTTTGGAGTACTTGGCTTGTATGGGAAGCACAAGGCCACACAGGGAGTGGCTTGGGTTGTTAAAATGTGAAGTCCTCTTGCTACTCAGTGAAAAATGATTCCCACTCCCCAGAATTACTTCACGGGAGATGGACCACACTAAGTGGGAAGGTGAATTGACTTATTTTTAAGGAAAGCAGGGGGTGGGGATTCAACCTTCTAAGACCATATTTCAGTTCTCACCAGATGGGTGATGAGAATCTCTATTTCTGGGTACTTGTTTCCCTCTTGGGGGGCAGCACCCCCAGTGCATCAGGGTATGGACTCGGGTGGGCTGTGGGGGAGGTAGTTTGACAGGATTCCAATCTTGATTCTGTCCTCTGGTGGAGCAATTATGCACTGTGATTTCCTTTCCCTGAACCCTCAGGTTTCAGTTTCCTCATGTATAACATGAGGATAAGAAACTACTTTATTTATGGGCTGCTGCAAGGCCTCAGTGGCCAATTGTACAACGAGCACAGAGCACAGAGTCGGGCTCATTTGGAGCTGAGCAAGCTCGAGCGCCTGTCATAGCCTTGTTAAGTCCACAAAGAGAAGGCGAAGCAACATAGATAACTTATGCTTCCAGCTATGTTCCTAATCATTTAGGAATTAATTCTGCTTCCTAGTTACATCCAAGTGACTTGGTTACTAAAATCCTCTGGTATTTGTGGAATCCACTTCAATGGAGTGCCAGCAATTGCTTGCGTGAGACCTGATTTCTATCTGCACATCTAAGTTAGGCTGGAAAACGTTGATCGAGTTACCCGGTTTCCTGCCCTTGACCTTGGCGTGCACTAGTCTTTGCTGTTTAGTGCAGATCACTGGTTCCTCCCATCAGCAGTTAATTCACCACCGACCATTACTTGCACTCCCAGGGACCACCTGGGACGTATTTTCCCTAAAGTTTGCCACCTGCTGTGCCACACCTGCCCAACAGCTTAATCTCTAGATACTCAGGTGTTGGTGAGGAGCGAATCTGGGATGTGGGAGGAGGAAGACAGAAATCCCCTGGAATACCACTAAAAAAAGATTGGGGGGTTCTCCCTATTGGTACTTCGGCTGCCCAGGAGACACTGCTGGCAATATTTTATCTGGCGGTGCAGTGCTTGAACCTAGGATGCCAGGGAATACCCAGGCCACCCTGGAGGTCCTCGAAGGCTAACCTGGTTTGCTTCTGGGAGGTGGTGGCTGCAGAACTGGGAACTGAAGAAGATTCCAATCTTGATTCAATCGGGTTCTCAAAACATGAGGTCTTGAATACACAAGGTAAGTCCTCCTGTAAGTCCTCCTCCCTTTGAACTATGTTCCTGACTTCTACAATCTAATTGTTTTGTGGGGGGGTGTGCCACACCAAGCAGTGCTCTGGGCTTGCTCCTGGCTTTGTGCTCAGGGATCACCCTTGGGTGAGGTTCAGGAGACCATATGTGGTGCCAGGGATGGAACCCAGGTGGCCTGCTGCAAGGCGAGCACCCTGTTTGCTATACTATCTCTCCGGTTCCTATAATTTCAATTTCACCTTAACAACATGAAGTTTTGTTGACTCTACCTGTGGTGGAATTCCCAATTGTATTTTTTCCCAATCTTTCACCCAGGGCCCTAAGAGAAAGGCTAGTAATGGCTCAGGGTGAGTGAAATTTTCCAAGTAGGATCTTGTACAATGATGGAAGCTCCTTATCCCAGGATTACTGCTCTGGATGGTGCTAGGACTGCAGCCTTGATGGCTTTGCAAAAGGAAACATCCAATGCCTGTGGGTCTTGACGCTTTATTAGTCCCACTCACTATGGACGCTGTGGGGTCCCAGGCATCTTCCCTTTTGTCCTGGGCTCAGCCGGAGGTGTGTTCACACCCCTCGCCTCAGAGCTCCTGAACGAGCCCCATGTCCCCTCTGCCCACACTGCTCTAATTTTATCGAAATGGAACCCGTTGCCTTTGATCTCCTCGGGTTCTTAAATCCAGCGGTTGTGTGTGTTGGAACATCAATAGAAATGGGGTTTCAAGCTTCCTCTTTCATTATCTTCCTTAAAGATAAAAAAGAGCAAAGGGGAAAGAAAGTGTCCCGAGCTTTGAGGATGAGGCAATATATATTTTTTTTTATCATCCTTTTTGCTTTATCTCGTTTCATCCGATCTACGAAGTTGGTGTGGAAGAATCTCCAACCACACAGGTCTCTCCCCGGGTTAAAGGTGGCTTTGTTGAAAAATAAATGCAAGTCTTCGATCCCTGGCCGCACTGGTCTCCTACCCACCATCCCTGCACTGACAATTTGGGGCCTCCTGCCTCGTCCCTGCCTTGGGGTGGGGAGGGACTGAGTCTGTGTGTTCTCAAGCTTTGCAGTTCTTTCTTGAGGTAAGCCTGAGCAGTTTGAGGCTCAAGGGGCGGGGGAGATGCACCCCTTCTGAGGAATGACCCTACTTTTCAAAAGAGGGACTTTCTGTTCTTGGCAGGGCGGGGAGAATAGACTTGGTGATTAGAATAATGAAGTATCTGACCCACGACTCCCGCATGCCTGTGGCGCCTGCCCCTTTGATGTGGGCAGCCCACAGCAGAACGGAAAAGTACAGTGTCTCCCCTCGCCAGCAGGAGGAGGAGGGTTTCCAGAGAAGAACTCCAGGCCCGCTGGTTTGAAAGAAAAACATCCTGGAGCCCAGCCAAGGATGGGGGACAGGGGACTGTGAGCCAGCCAAGGGCTGTAGACCCAACTTTGTCCCTTGGCCAGGTGTGACTTGCCCAGCTCATTTCTGCCAACCTCCTCGTCCTGACTCACATGTCTTCACACTTAGACCAACCTGCAAAGACTGGATCTGCTCCCCTCTGTCCTGTTTCTCCAGGATGCCTTCAACCTCCCCTTTTCTTCCTAGGAGTGACCAAGCTTCTCCCAGCAGCCATGTGTCAGGTGGCTTAGCTGCAGAGCAAGTTGCCCAGAACAGCCATTGGCAGACCCCACGCGCTGCTCCCTGAAGGTAGGACATGCCTCTACTTGCCTTCACTGGTGAATTGGGAGCTCTCTCTCCAGGAGCCAAGACTTCCTGATGGTCTGGCTCTGTCACCTTGGAATTGGGAGGAAGGGTGTAAAGGACCTCATGGAGATGTTGGAGGGTCAGCTCTGCATTTGCCTTTATCTCATTGGCCCAAATCTACCCATGTGGGCCTACCGAGTTGCAAGGAAGGCTGGGAAATGTAGTCTTCTTTTTCAGGGGTGAAAGTTGGGTGATTCTCCTTCCCCTCCTCCTCCTCTTCCACCTCTTCCTCCTCCTTCTTTTTCTTCTCTCCTTCTTTTCCTCCTCCTCCTCCTCTTCTCTTCCTTTCTCTCCTCCTCCTCCTCTGTCTTCTCCACCTTCTTTTTCATTTTGAGTAATACCCAGCTGTTAAGGCTTATAAATAAGAGGAAGGCGGATTGTGTCTCCCCATCAATGGAATCCCAAGGGCCCAGGTTCAAGGGTTCCCCTGAGAACTCTAAGGCCATAACAGTACTTGGGTGTCAGGGGGTAATCATGGCAACAGATGCTGGGCCTAGCGGGGTCTCCAGCAGTACTCACAGTTCGTTAGTACACAGGCCTGTGACACTCTTCCCCCTGACCTGTCGATGGAAGAAAGAATAAGACCAGAGGTTCCTGAAGGTTACTTTTAATAGGTCTTCTGTTACTTGTTGAAACAGAAAAAGAATTTTCTAAAGGCAATTTATAAAACCCAGGGAGGTCCCAGGAGCCGGACTGGAGGGGGGGTGCAGCCTAACCCAGTGTTCCAGCGACCCTTAGCCCCACTCTAGGGGAAATGTGACCTCTCAGGACAATGCTAGATAGAGCTCAGGTCAGTCTGTATTGCTGCCCCTGTCCATGGCAGCTGAGCCAGGCTAGAGGCCAGACTCCCGAACATCCTTTACTGTGTTAGTGCCAGATCCTTGGCCTCTTGCCTGGCTCCATGGCCCAGGCAGGGGCTCTGACGGACTGAGCTTCAAGCACCTGTGCAAACACATTCTTGCTGCAAAGAAGGAAGGGAAGGCTGCAAAGGCTCTGTTAAGATGGGACACCCCCACCCCAATAGAGGGCGTATGCTCAAAGGCAGAGGGTGGCTAAGAGAAAAGGGGCACTCTTGCCCAGACAAGAAGCTTCAGGTCTGTTTCGGTCCTGGGATGGGCTTAGTCTATAAGAACTAAACAGAGATCCCTAAAGGGACCCCCTAATGCACTAAAGGTGTCCCTTGATCTTTGCATCTTTTACAAAGCTTGATAAAAAGCATAAGATCACAGAGCTAGGGGCTGGAGCAATAGTCCAGCAGGTAGGGCGTTTGCCTTGCATGTGCCCAACCTGGGTTCAGTTCCCGGCATCCCATATGGTCCCCTGAGCACCGCCAGGAGTAATTCCTGAGTGTTGAGCCAGGAATAAATGCTGAACATTGCTGGGTGTGACCTAAAAAAAAAATAAAAAGATCACAGAGCTAAAGAGGGTGAAAAATATAAACTGGATATTTGGGACAGGCAATCTTCCAAGCAAGCAGGTTCAGGGCCCTGGGTCCATGCCTAGAGATACTTGTTCCTGTTGTGTGGGCCTAATGGTATAGAGCTTAGGGCAGTGGCATCAGGGACCATCATGACACGGCCATGTTTAATGTTCTCTTGGAGACCATGGGGAGCCTAGGATCACGCTAAGAGTGTAGTACATCCAAGGCATGGAGTCTCTTTCTCCTCCACCCTTATTTTTTTTAAAAATAAAATTGTGCTGATTTTTACCTTTTATCTGCAATACTGTAAGTTTGGGAACTAGAGTCTACAGTAAATGCCATTTAAAAGCAGACCTGAGGGGTTGGGCTATAGCCCAGAGGGTAGGGCGTTTGCCTTGCACAGGGCCGCCCCCCCCCACCCCACACCCCAACCAGCAACCAAAACCCCACCGACCCAAACAAAAAAAAAACACCAAGCCTCAACCTGGGTTCGATCCCCGGCATCCCATATGGTCCCCTGAGTACCACCAGGAGTAATTCCTGAGTGCAGAGCCAGGAGTAACCCCAAGCATTGCCAGGTGTGACCCAAAGCAAAAAAAAAAAAAAAAAAAAGCTGGCCTGAGAGAACTGAGTAGTACCTTTGAAAACAGGTGACTTGGGTTTGGTCCTGTTTGCTCCCCAAGCACCACCCTGGGAGCACAGAATCTAGAGTATCCTCTGAGCACTGCCAGCCTGAAACAAAGACAAAAAAAATAACAACAACCCAATAATCAGGCTCTAAATGGAGATGATCTCAACCCCTTACACTGATTTTCACAAGTCTGCTTTGCTTTAACTTGTGTATCTATCCTTAAAAGCAGACCACAGGGCCTGGAGTTAAAATACTACCTAGCTTTGACCAATCCCAGTTCGGTCCCCAGCACAGCATTTTTTAGGCATTCTTTGATCCCAAGCACTATCAAGAGTGATCCCTGAGCAAAGAACCAGGAGGACTAAACCCTGAGTGTCTCCAAAACCAGAAAATAAAAATAAAATACAGCCATATCCTGTTCACCGTTCCCCTGTTACCCTAAGGAGAGTCCAGGGAAACCCAGTTTATAGCTCAGCTGCTTCTGCCAGAAATCAGGCCACTGTTGGCCACTAGGCAGCAACGTTCTGAACCAAGCCTTTGGTCATTGGAGGGGGGCAGGGAGCAAGGGCCCCAACTGCACAAAAGCTTCCCTCCCCTCTCCCCTACACGCACCTGGCAGGACACATTTTCAAGAATGGCAGAAGGCCAGCTGCAGCTGGCCTGAGGGTGGGGTTGGTGGGCATGGCCTTCTGAACAGCGCTCAGGGGAGCATGTGATTGGGGAATACTGACTGCCTGACAAGCCCTTGGCACCCGCACCCCAGCGCCATGCAGAGTTGGAGTCATTGAGATTGTCCGCCGACCCAATCCAGGGAAGACAAAGCGTTTCAGGGGCGCAGCAGAAACTAAAGCAGAGGTGAGGGGTGGAGAATGACCCTGATGGTGTGAGTATGATGCCTCTGAGGTGCTGTCAAGCCTGGAATAGAAGCCGAAGGATCTTATCCCCTGGCAGGCCACAATCAGTCTGGAGACAGAGCAAACAAGGTTGTCTATTGATTTCCTTGGTCTCGTGTGGGCCTCTGCAGCCAGTGGCAGGGAAAGATGGCCTGACAGATCCTTTTTTTCTCCTCTCCTGTTAGGAAACACCAGCTGATGCTGCACCAACAAACATCCCCTCCATAGGATGCGGTCACCAAAATCAGCATTGGTCTCTCTCTCTCCCTCCACCCCTGCGGCAATGGTCATCCCCAGTGAATCAGAGTCTCGTTGGAAACGTTTCATTCCACTGGAAAGCAACACCTTTTCCTGCTTCTCGGGTGAATTGACAAGATCTGGCTGCTTGGTTCCAGTCAGTAGCAGTGGGGCCAGAAAGGGCAAGGTGAGATGTGCAGGGCCGAAGGTTTGTACCCCAGAGGGTACAAAGTCACCAAGACTCTGGTCCACCCTTTCATCTTCTCTTCCCAGGTTCTCTCCTCTCTTCCTCCGATCCGCTATGGATGCTCAGGTTTAGGGAGCATTCCTCTCCTCCCAGCTCTGGTGCTTGATGGAAGAGAGTCTCTGAAGCGCTCCAAGTAAACATATTGCCTCTACTCTTACTGATCTGCTCCCCACCATACCCCTGGGAGGTGACTTTGCTGTGCAGTCAATGTTCTTGATCCTCCTTTGCTGAAGACCTCCAGCGAGAGTGGGTCAGGAAGCAGCAACTTGTGATTAAGGGATAAACAAAATCTGACCTTGGGGTTGGAGAGATAGGACAGCAGGACAGCCCTTGCCTTGCACGTGGCCAAGAGCCATATGTGGTGCCGGATTTGATACCCAGAACCACATATGGTTCCTTGAGCCCCACCACCAATTCCTGAGTGCAGAACTAGGAGGAAGCCCCAAGGAACGCTGTATGTGGCCCCAAACCAAAACCCCAACAAAACAAAATTCTCCTCTTGATGTGATTTTTTTTCTCCTTTGGGGAGCGGTGGTTGTCATCATACCTGACTACTGGCTCTGTGTTCAAGGGTCATTCTGGAGGTGCTCAGGACTCACTCCTGGTTTTATGCTCAGGAATCACTCCTGGAAGTGCTTGTGGACCTTATGGAACAATCTAGAGTCAACCACATGTGAGGCAAGAGCCCAAAGCCTTGCATTATCTCTCCAGTTCCACAAATTTTTTTTATGATAAAAGATATAACATTAGAAGCCGTCCTGGATGACAAATACCATCATTCTCAAAGACAAGGTACAAATTCACATGGAAGCAAATCCACAAACCCTAAGACAAACAGTTCTTAAACTTTGGCCCCTGACCCAGCATCATTGGTGCCATCTATGAATTTGTTTTCTTTCTATGAATTTGTTCATCAATAAATGCTGGACTTAGAGATGCCTACAAGAGTATGCTACCTGCACGGCAGAGCCTGGCAAGCTACCCGTGTTGTATTTGATATATATGCCAAATACCAGTAACAATTATAGACCTCATTCCAGAATGGATTGAGGCTCTTTATGTTCCTGGAGCAAGCAGATGCCTTGGGCTCTACTAGCATGAGACAGGACATATGGAGATGTTACTGGGGCCCGCTCAAGCAAATCGATGATGAACGGGAAGACAGTGATACAGTGACCTATGAATTTGTAAAAGAACTGTAATTAATTTGTCAGTGGATCCACCCCAGATCCACTGACTCAAAACCTCTGGAAGCAGTGTCCAACAATAGCCCTGAAGTTTCCATGAATGCCATCACTTCCTACACAGACTCTGGCATCTACCTATCCAGAGCCTTAGATTTACTGTCTAAATCGCGAAGGACTGGAGTGATGGCACAGTAGGTAGGGGGTTTGCTTTACATGCAGTCGACCTGGGTTTGATCTCCGCATCCTATATGGTAACCAAGCCCTGCCAGGAGTGATCCCTGAGCACAGAACCAGGAATCAACTCTGAGCACAATGAGGATAGCCCAAAACCAAGCAAACAAATAAAAATCAGAAGCATTCCTATACCTCCCACCACAGTCTGGTAAGGTCAGCAAGGGGAACCAAGAGTCTGATACCAAGGAGGATCTTTCTGCTTCATCGTTCTCTCTTCCTGGGGCAAATGGTTCTTCCCCAGAATGACCGACACCCCTCCTATCACACATGCCTTCCTACACTTTACAGAGAGGTGGGGCTCATAGCCTCCCCCCCTCAAACCTAGGAAGACCTTTGTGACAACCTCAACCAATGGACTCAGAAAAAAATGGTTCCACATGACCGAAAGGGGAAGCATCAACATGTCACATTTAGTTTTCTCGGGATGTTAGTACATGAGGTTCTGGAAAGCCAGCCTCCATGCCCTGAGGAACCCCAACTTTCACCATATGGAAAGACAAATAGAGAGGCCAGATGTGGGGCTCCAGACTAACTATAGAGTAACGCCTCCAGATGATAACGTCAAATCACCCAACCCTTGGTGGGAGAGTCATTCTCAGCTTCTCCAAGTCTTTCCATCCCAGACAGCAGACATGTGGGTGTGTGTGTGTGTGTGGGTGGGGGGTACATCCAAGCTCACCTCAGGCGCTTATGTAAGTATTGTTGGCAGAATAGGACAGTTGCTTTCTGCCAGTATGTTCTGGGGGGTGGCTTGTTTGGTAGTAAAGGAAAATTAACACACTTCCCACCTGTTGACCTGGGGGTTCAACCCTGAAGTAATTGAAGACAGTGGGATGAAAATACTGAACAGGAAGCATAGGGTCCCCTGTAGAAAACTAAGGGCAATAGAACTCAAGAAGTAATGGTAAGGCACAGACATGGAGAGGAATGTTTAGCTGTTGTTTCCCCAAGAAATATTTCCTTTTGGACGTGCCCACCAGGCTCGCTTAGAATATTAGCAATGCTCAGAGCAAGAGAACAGCTCGAAGCCCACATTCTGCCTGTCTAATTAGAACTTCAAAGAAGAAAAGTGAGCAAATTATTAAGAATGTTTCATCCACCTTTCGTGATATATATTAATTTAGAAGGTTATGGAAGGTCAGGGTCAGAGTCTCGTGCTCCTGGAATTCCTTGCTTAAAGGTGGTAATATATGTCAACTGAATCACTTGACCCTGATCTCACTTGAATCTGTTTCCTATCTTCAGTTGCACCCTGCACTCTCTTAGGGACCCCTGTTATAAAGTGAGGCTCTGGAGGCCATCACCTTCTCAGCATTGAGAATCAAAAGCAATAATCATGTACTAGCATGTAGTAATTGCTCAATAAATGGGAATAATCATAATGGTAGCTTGACGTTAAGTGTTTCAAGTGCTATCATGTGGAAGAAGACTTTAATCTATTTTGTATGACTCTAGGCTATATAATTAAGACCAGTGGTTAAAAGTAACAGGAAAGCAGATTTTGGTTCAACTTAGAAAGATCTTTTTTATAGAAAGAATGCCCTGAAAACCTGCTGAAATCCATTGGGAGGCAAAAATGTTTGAATGGATGTTGGATGAGGTGGACTTAAAAGTTTACTTCTGATTCCAACACTATCACATTATCCTTTCCATTAGGGTTTCTCCTTGAGCTTCATCTAGTTACTTACCTTTGGGATACACATTTCCCCCTGCTCTGTATCTTAATCTTAAATTGTGAGCGTAATTTATACCCAACTCTAGTTTAGGTAGAAATCTGGCTAACCTTGTTGAGTGAATATACTGCTCTCCTCTATAGCTATGGTCTGTTGGACTATTCTAACTTACGCTACAAAAACCAACTAGTTTAGCCAAAAGAGATGAAATTCATTGGAAGAAGACTGCTGAATAGTATTGACTCCAGAGATGTGTTGAAGGTCAGGCAGCCAGTAATGAAGGCGGGAGATGGAAGCCAAATTCAAGAACATAGACTTCATGCAGACAGTTTTGTTTCTGTTTTTCTTTTCCCTGAGAGTCATGCCCGGCAATGCTCAGGGATTACTCCTTGCTCTGCAGTAGGGAATCATCCCTGGCCAATCTCGGGGACCATATGGGATGCCAAGGATCGAACCCAGGTAAGCTGCGTGCAAGACACATGCCCTCCATGCTGTGCTATCACTCTGGCCAACATGGAGAGAGTTTTGACCTGATTCTTCATTATTTCTCTCCCCCTTCACTGGCTGGGTCACACGGTGGGAACACATGCACCCTTGCCACCTGTTTCCAGAGGCTGACCCCAGAGAGCTGTGGCCACCAGAAAGCCGGGCCACCAGAAAGCCCGACTATCTTTTTCAACCACAGTCTTGCTACCTCCGAGGTAGAGACTAACTCACCAAACCACCAGCAGTGGTTTGTGCTGGCCCAAGACAGACAGACACCTGCTTTTGGCCCATCAAATGTGGGCAGAGGAAACAGCAAATAATGCTTGTGTGACGATAGAGGGGTAGCCTGGAGGCAGGGATGAGGATGAGGGGAGCAGGATTGGGCTGACACAGGTACTATCCTGTGCACTAGCCTTGGACCTCTCTGGCCTTGTGAGGAGGAAGGCACTAGATTTGCTGAAGATCAGACACTTACTTTTTCTCAGCTGGAAAAAATGTTCTCCTACATAGGCTTTCTCCCAACGTTTGTTCCGGAACCTTCTAAACTCCTTCTGGTGCTTGGTAGACCTGCCCTCTGACCAGTAAGCAGGTATCTGAGAGCCTAGCATCCCCTAAGAGAGCAGGCTGGGCCACCATCTGCCTCATGGTCTCCTGGGTGGGACTGACCCATGGGCTGGAGGGTGTTGTGGCCCCAATGCCAGGCACTATCTCAGGTGCTGCTGGCTTTCACGAGTCAGGGTGAGGAGCAGGATTTTCCCAAATGAACAACCAGTGAGGCTTTATCTTCAAAATTCTGGATCCTGCTTCTTCCCTGCAAAGGTCAACTTCTCTGAAAAGTCTTTAGAAGAAAATCATGGGGTGACATTAGGCCTCAGCGGCCTAGCCAGGATGGGCAGTCATGCGACTGATACAGCAACCTGCCCATGCCTTCTGGCGGGCTCTGGATTCTCCAGTTGTGGCTGAGGTGCTGGCATCACCCTTGGGACCCCGGCCGGAGCTGGAGGAGGGATGCAGAGTCAGGCCTCTCCTCCAGAAAGGATGCAGGAAGGAGGAGACAGGGGGTGGGAGTTGGGAAGTGGGGAATCCGCCTCTTTGCTGGCCTCATTCCACCCATCATTAAGGGACCCAGGCAAGTGGCCGAGTCCCTAGGGAGTACACCCGCACCTTCCTCTCCTCACGCTCTTAGAACATCCCTGTATTCAACACAGCATGGATTTTTTTTTTAATCAGCTTTTATGAGATCTGAAGTTTGTACAAATTTGGGGAGTTTCCTCCCCAGTTCCCCATGGTATCCTCAGGGTCTCACACATGCAAGGAAAATACTGGAAGTACTGTGATGCTGAGCTGCATTCCAGGGTCCCGGGAGGGCTAAAAGTCTGATATATGAATATAAGGATTGATGTACAACTGAATTTAATTATTTAAGATTAAATAAATCACCAAAAAATTTTGCATTTTTATTCCAAAGCTGACCAAAACTACCAATTTTTCAAATTAACTGACTCCCCTAACCCGCCTCTGTTATGTACTTTTCCTACGTTTGGGACCACAAACTCTTGATTGCCTCCCTGTATTATACTAATTTTGTAATGTCCCCATCTATGGGGATATTAAAAGATAATTTGGTCTTTCCTGTTCCTGGGTTGGTGGGCACGTGATGATTGTTAAATGTTGGAATCCATCAAACGTGGAACATCACAGATGAGCTGTGTGTTGGTCCTGCTATAGGTTGAGACCTGCCATACACAAGATTCTGATCCACGTGGAAACAGATACGTGTGCATTTGTAACTGTAGGACTTTGTCCTGGGGTACTTCCATCAGGGGAATGGGTTTCTCTTTGAAGCAGACACTAGTGAGAATCAGAGCCTCCAATGATAATGAACATACCTTGGATTAGGAAGGATTTCCACAGATTGAACTGGAGTTTTCCACATTTTGTGTCTTGTTTCTCCTCCCTACTCATAACTGGATGCCGGCTTGGCACAGCAGGTTGCAGACCTCTTACTAAAGATTTCTGCTCCACTGTAATGGTTCATATAAACTCCACTCAGTGGAGGTCTTTGCAAACTACATCTCCATCCCCACGGACCCAAACAAGTTGCATACCTAATTCAAATTCGTGGCTGGATCTTCAGAATCCCTAGGACATTCCAATATTCATCGCATGAGATCATGTAGAGGTGCAACGGTGGACGAGTGGTTATGTTGAAACCTAGCAAAGCTGCACCTAGTAAATGAGAAAGTCAGGGTAGAAAGAGGCAGTGATCTAATACTCACTATCCCAATGCCTTACTTGGCACATTTTCAAAACATTTGACCATGTGAATATAGTATGGGGTTCCCTCCATGTAGGTGCTGGGTCTACAAGTTTAACAAAAGTTGGATAAATTTTACACCCAAGCTGAGTCTGACCCCATAATCATTCTTCGTTTGAAAAATGTTCATTGAGTTTCACACCAGCAGAGCACGGTCTTGCCTATCTGTGGATAGACCAGCCCAGGAGCTTGTAAATACTTAACAGGTTCTCCAGGAAAGAAAAAGAATACATGTAACTATCCATTGCACAGATGTAAAGTTTTTTATAGTGAACTATTTCCAAATATAACATACATCTTCTATATTATAAATTTTGTGCAACGTAGTGATTTTCACAGAGCATGTTTGTTGGTTTTATCTAGTCCTTCCAGTTACCAACGTGACATGAGGTTGCGATTGTAGAAAGTTTAGCTCTGATGGGAGAGAAAGCGGATGGATGCTTTGCTTCTGTCACAAGACAAAAATTTAAACTGTTTGATTCTGCAGGAATTTGCTAGATCTGACTGCTGAATTGAATAGTGGTTTCTGGATCCTGGACAAGTAGAGTGTGAGTGTGTGAGTGTGAGTGTGTGTGTGTGTGTGGGGGGGTGACAGCCCTGTTTAACTTTAACCTGGGTTATCAGTGTTCCCTCATCACCTCTTTTTGGTCTAATTAGTCAATAAAACAATAAATTGAGCCTTGGTCTGGTACATTTGCCAATTCCCCTAGTGTAAATACTCCTGCGGTGGTGGATCTCAAGTGCCAGAGTGAGAGTGGAACTCTGCAGGAAACCATAAACCCCCATCCCTCCTTCCAGATGCAAGTAACTTCAAGGGCACAGATAACAGTAAAAGGTAGTAAAATAATTAGGAGAGCTGTGTTTTGAATTTTTATTACCTTTGTTTCCAGTGTAATTTATTTAATTACAAGTTTATATAATTTAATTTTAAATAATGGCTTTGTTTCACAACCGGTCTGCAAAATTCCCCAAAAACTCAACAACAGGTGCTTGTGCACTGGGACGGCGGGGATGTCCCACAACACTTAGCATGAGACTGCACCAATGGAAACACAAAAACACATGTTGGTTGGTGTCATGAATAAATGCTTTCGGAATGACGAGGCTCACATTCTCAGAGGGCCTGGGCAAGTCACTTACCTTCCTCTGACTTCCATCAGAGGGAAGAGGCTATTAATGTCTACTTCATAGAGGTGCTACCAAGTTAATTAAGGCTCCTCAAGTGCTTTGAAATCCACAGATGAAAGGCCCAGTGGGAAGAACTTTATTATTACTCCATGCATCATCTTAAGAAGTGCACGGTGATGATACCCACCTGGTACTTTTTCATCTTCAAAGTGTTCCCCAGACATTAGCCAATTAAACGTCACAGGTCCCCGCCCACTTAGTGGGTGTCAGCTAGAAAGGGAACCAGGCCATGAGTGGGTAACTCCTTCCCCCTGGGCTGCCAGGGATTGGAGATCAGAGCCAGGACCCTGAGTCTTCCAGGCTACACCTGCCTCTGGCCTAGGCTTTCTTTTCCCAGCACTAGGCCCTCTGCATGGTGAGGGGGTCCACTTAGCCACCGTGGCTTTGAAACCTCCGTGGTTTCCTTAATACAGGTCCCCTTTAGGGCCGTCAGCTAAACAATGTCTTTCATGTCTCCTTGCTCCCCCCCACCTAGACACCCTGAAATCTGTAGGCATCGTATAACAGAGGAGAGGGTCAGAGTTCCATTGGAAAATGAACTTACAGGCATGTAACAGGTAGTTAATGTTTTTTGTTTTTTTTTTTGCTTTTTGGGTCTGGGCAAAAAAAAAAATCATCAGAAAATCCACCACAAAGATGTACATTGGAGGGACTGGAGAGATAGTACAGCAGGTAGAGAGCTTACCTTGCACACCCAACCTGGGTTTCATCCCCAGCATCCCATATGGTTCCCTGAACCAGGAATAATTCCTGAGTGCAGAGCTAGGAGAAACCCCTGAGCATTGCTGGGTGTGGACCCAAATAAACAAAGCTGTACATCCTAGAATGAGTGGCAAGACCCTATTTCAGTGTCAGGTAGTATGGAACAAATACAAGAAACACTAACTAGTGGCTGGAGCGATAGTCCAGCAGGTAGGGCATTTGCCTTGCATGCAGCCGTCTCATGCCAGCCCTGGTTCGATCCCTGGCATCCCATATGGTCCCCTGAGCACCGCCAGGAGCAATTCCTGAGTGCAGAGCCAGGAGAAACCCTTGAGCATTGCCAGGTGTGACCCAAAAAGCAACCACTATCACTATCACTTATCTATTTGCTAGAGCGGGCACCAGTAATATCTCCATATGTCCTGTCTCATGCTAGTAGAACCCAAAGCATCCGCTTGCTCCAGGAACATAAAGAGCTTCAAACCATTATATTAGGTCAGGGAATGACCTAATATAAATGTTACTGGTATTTGGCATATCAAATACTACACGAGCACGTTATTTACATGTTTTTCATATGCAAACAATGAATGATTTGTCATATTCTGTGATGCAAATGCTCAAGGATTGATGTCAACACATTTCCCTGAATTTCAGCGTTTTCTCTTGTCATTTTGGGAAGCATTTGTCTCCTCTGGTTACCAGTTACTTGTGTCTACTATAGAAAGAGCAGAAAGCACCACTGTGAGAACCCCATTGCAGAAAATCCCTACTAAAGTAATTGTAGTCATCATATTTCTATATTATACAGGGAAGCCATGTGAATTAAAAAATTAAGTGGGAAGAAGAAAATATTTCTGCAGTGAGCTTTCTGATGGGTTATATTTTATTTTATATTTATTCTAGTATCACTGTCTTCCCGTTCATCATCAATTTGCTCGAGTGGGCCCCAGTAACATCTCCATATGTCCTGTCTCATGCTAGTAGAGCCCAAGGGCATCTGCTTGCTCCAGGAACATAAAGAGCCTCAATCCATTCCAGAATGAGGTCTATAATTGTTACTGGTATTTGGCATATCAAATACAACACGGGTAGCTTGCCAGGCTCTGCCGTGCAGGTAGCATACTCTTGTAGGCATCTCTAAGTCCAGCATTTATTGATGAACCACGCGGCCGCAAGCGGCCGCGTGGAGCCAGGCTGTGATAGGCTGGTCTGCTGGGTGGAGTTCTGACGAGAGAGAAGTCTGGATGTGGAAAATGGAGGCCCTCATGGAGTGGGGGGGTCGTCTGGCTTGTTGCGAGGCTCTGCTGGGGTGGTGGGCCAGGGCTAGAACCCACCATCCCTCCCGGGCGCCTCGTGAGCGGCTGGTCACAGGGAGAGCCAGTAGCAGCTCTGCCCCATGTCTGCGAGTCTACCCAAAACTCCGCCTACCAAATAATATGCATTAAAGGAATCATAGCAGCGGCGTATCACCAATAACTGGAATGACCCAAATGCTCATTAACAGTGGAAAGGAGTTTAAAATGGGCTACATTGAGAGTGATAGTTTAGTGGATAAGGTCTTGCATGCAGCCAACTCCAGTTCAACCCCCAGCACCTCATATGGTCTCCTGAACCTGCCAGAAACAACCTCATTGTACAGAGCATGGAGTAATTCCTTAGAACCACCAAGTATGACCCCAAAACAAAGAAAGGAATGGACTACATTTGTACAAGGAGATCGGACAATAGACTACACGGAATCACACCAGTCTCCCAGAGAGGAAGAAGCCAAATGCCAGCTTCCATACTGTTTGAGTTAGCACTTATGAAGCTCAAGAAAAGCCCAAGTCAAAGCAAGGTGATAGAAGTCAGAAGAATGGCTACCTTTGAGTGGGTGTGGGGTGAAAAGGGAGCCTGTGGAAGTTGGGGTGTCTGAAAATATTTTTCAGGGGACCAGATGGGGTGCTGGGGGGTTGAACTTGGGTCAGCCATGTGCAAGACATGCATCTTATCGCTGTACACTTTCCAGCCCCTTGAAAATGTTCTTTATCTGAGTGGGGATTATGAGGCATCATACATAACTGTGTTCCCCGAAGCCATGATTTATCACTTGATCACTTGATCACTTGAATCCCGTTATTCATCGATTTGCTCGAGCGGGCGCCAGTAACATTTCCATTGGACCCTATCATGTGCCAATGTAGCCCAATGGCATCTGGTTGATTCAGGAAGATGAAGAGCCTCAAACCGTTCCTTCAGGGTCTTGACAAGGAAGTCTGACCATCTTGTAGGTGGGCGGCCACGTGATCTTTGACATCCCGTGGGATCCAGTCGGTAATGGCTCTAGTCCAGTGGTTGTCTCCAAATCGCATTACATGTCCAGCCCATCTGATTTTCGATGCCTTGGCAAATGAGACAGCGTCCCTGATTCTGGACGTCCATGATTTATACACATATGATTTATAGGCTTTATAGAAGTTCTACCTCAATTTAAAAAACAAACTAAAATAAAAATTTCCTGCATTACATTTTCCCCCATACTTGCCCCTTTAGTGACTGCAAAATGCTCCACATTTATAAAATTGCCCAACATACATTCCAAGAAGAGCTCAAGGACTTCCTGTACTGAATTAACCCTCACAAAACTGTGGCCCATCACCAACATTATCCACCTGCTATAAATGAGCAAAAGAAGATACAAAAGTCACCTTCCTGAGGTCACACCTTGAGTGGCTGCAAAAGTCAGTCTGATGGGTTTTGGGATATAAATTCCGAAACTTATGTCCCAGCAATGTTACAAGAAACTCACTCCACCACAACGCCTTTATGGCCAGATTTCCTGCCCATCTCCCCACATGACTTACTTAGCTGCCTTCTCATGAGGCTGTTGGAGAATGTGAGGTCAGTATATATGTTTTTATTATAAATTATGCAGTCACAAAAAGTTTTACATATATACCTTTTCATATCTCAGTCCAGAACTCCAAACATGTGACTGGACCCAGCCTTTAACATAGTAAGTCTTCTTGATACACATGCTAATTTGTTCTCCTGTTATATGAAACTAAAACATATCCCTGCAATTAGTCCCTAATTTATGTATCTCCATAACACTTCCTACTTTTTTTCAGCCCATCCAGAAAAGGCCCATTTATCATCCTTTCTTGACCATTCGTTTGTGCTCAGGAAATTAAAGTGAGAACGTTATCTATGGGCCGTGGAGCCATTTATTGATTTACCAGTCTACTATCATTCCATCTACTTATTTATCTCTGCTACCTACTGATTATATAAACAAGGGGCATTTCCTTTGTGATACAGATCACGTTTAAAATATATCCCTCCCAAGACGTGTGTGTGTGTATGTGTGTGTGTTTTAGTCATCACTGTAACCAATATTACAGCATTTATTCAGCCGTACTAGCGTGTCATCAGGACCACAGGCTATCTGGGGCGGGGGGAGAGGTTCATGCGGCATTGGGAAACAAATTCCAGAGCTCTAGGCCTTTGAAGCATCTCCTTGGCCTATAAAATTTTGTTTTCATCCTAACAATCTTTGTATGTGTTGGCCTCTTGGTTTCATTTAACTCTACACATTTAGGGCTATTTGCCTTCAACAAGGAGATGCAGCTGGTAGTAGTGATGGGAGCAGCTGTTTTTCTTTTTTCTTTTTTTTTTTTTTTTTTGAACCAGGCAGTACTCAGAGTTTACTGCTGTATCTGCACTCAGGGATAAAGCCTGGTTGTGTTCGGGGAGCATTATGTAATACTGTGATGAACCTGTGTTGACTACTTATAAGGCAAATGCCTTACATGCTGTACATCTCTCCAGCCCCTCCTGTTTTCTCTTTTTCATCATTTCCTGGGAATAATTGCCATAGGATGCTATTAGCTTCAGCTGCTAGGCTCCTTCACTACCTTCCTTCCCTGGAACTTATATCCCGAAACCTACTTTACTGCTAGCAGGATTCAGATGTGTTACTAAATAATACTTCTTGGACCCATGGGATCTCTCATGAAGAGTTGAAACAAGAAAAATCACATCTGCCCAGTGTCTAGAGCAGGGATTGGCATTCCTTTTTCTGTACAGGATCAGACAGTAAATCTTTTCAGCTCTGTGTTCCATATGGTCTCTGTCCCAATGACTCAGCGCTGCCTTTGTAGTGGGAAGGCAGCCATAGACCATCTGCAAACACATGCACTTGGCTGTGTCTCAATAAAACTTTATTTACAAAAACCAGCAGCTGGTCAGACTTGCTCCAAGGCCTGGAATTTGCTCGTCCTCACTGTGGGCATTGAAGATCTTGCAAGTCTGAGCCAGAGCACCAGAAAATACAACCACAGTGGCAAGATAGGGTTCCTGTCCCAGCATGACTGGTGACCAGTTGTGTGACATTTAGGAAAGACATTGACCATCTCTGGAATGGCTCTGTTTCTCCTTCTATAAAATTATGGGTGTTTCTGCACCAGAGGCTGCAAACTGGAGCTCCCAGGTCATGTCTGGCCCACAGATGTGGGTTATTTGGCCCGAGCAGTAGTCAAAACATTTTGAATTTGTTTGCAACATTTTTGGACAGAGAAACTTCATCTGAGCATCCAGATTTCTGAGAGAGAGAGAGAGAGAGAGAGAGAGAGAGAGAGAGAGAGAGAGAGCGCAAAAGGTCTGGCACTCCTGGACCTGCCATCTCCTGTACCACCTCTCACTCAGGCTCCATCAAGCTCCTGTTGCTCTGATTGAGCTCAGACCCCCTGGATCGAATCCTCAGCTTCCCACAATCCTGGCTACCAGATGCATTATTGGTTGGCATCTAAGTGCTTTGGCTGGTGATTCCTGTACATGACCTCTGGAGTCTTTGAGCTAAACAATTTAATGTTGACTGATTCGTGCAGATTGTGATGGCACGGTTGTGCTGAGGTGCTGGTAGCCTCTATTTCCCCACCTTCTGCCCCAAAGCTCTTTGGTCCCTGTTTGAAATCCATTGGCCGCCAAGCAGGGTACCTAACCCTACATGAAGCTGAGCAACGAGCCCTTCTGTTCCCAGGCCCCATAACTGGTTCAGGGCTGGGTTTTCCAGCTCTATCATGGCATCAGAGGGACTCGTGACTTGGTTGGAGAGCTGGGCCTCTCCTGGCCTCTCCTTGGATGGTCTTGGGTTTCATTTCCTTGGTTTCCTTAGTTTGTAGCACTGTATTAACGTTTCAGAAGTACAGCATCACTCTGCCACAAGTCACGGAAGCCCCCTTGCCACAGTTACCCCTGACATTTAATTACCAGCCACCACCAACCAGTAGCCCCTCTACCCATTTCTTGCCCCAGCCCCTTCCTCCCAGAATCTTCCTGCTGTCAGCATTGAAGGGTTAGTTTTGGTTTTGTTTTGTTCCTTTGCTTTGGTGATTTGTCTTTCATTGGGAGGGACTTACCTGGCAGTGCTCAGGGTTTATTCCTCACTAGTCTAGGAGTGACTCATGGTGGTGTTTGTGGGGGGTCAGATGTGGTGTCAGGAATTCAATCTGGGGTTTCTGGGGTGCAAGACAAGTGCCTTAACCCTGTATCATCTCTCCAGCCATTGCTTTTGTTACTCAAAAGTAGTCCACAGCAGAACATCCCACCAGAGTCGCCAAATATGTTAATGCAATACGGTCCACAGTGGAACATCCCACCTGGGTTGCTAAATATGTTAACACAAAAGTGGGACTTCTGCACTAGTGGGTTCTTGAGAATTGCATGAAAGATTAACATACAAAACTGTTGGGTTTTGAGCTGCTAGCCTTAGGGTCCAGCACTTTCCCGCCACAAGGCCCTAAGGGCAGGACCCAGAAATGGGCCCTGCCCATATGGTTACACCCAAAACATCTGCCGCCAAGGTGAGGCCAATTGTGACTGGTCTTCTGACCTCTGATCACAGGAATATGTAAATCAATGATCATTACCTTGCAAATATTACCTTGCAAAGCTAAATCTGTGACTGTCATTTGTAAAGATTGTTATCTGTTACAATGGCCCAGGCGTTTGCAAATGCCCCATGATTTGTGCTTGTAACCCCTCCACCCAAATATTGTGTAAAAGGCTTAAACTGTGTTCAGTAAATCGACTGCTGCTCTCCAGAACTCCCTGCTGCATCGGTGTCGTTCGTTTTTTCTTTCCTTTCTCAGCAGCAGCAGCAGCAGCAAGGCAGAGTTTCTCCCAAGTCCATCCCTTTCTTTTTTCCGCAGAGATGAAGTCCAGCAAGATCTAGGTCTTCCTCATTTGTGCCGGGGGCTGCTGGCCAGGGCCCCCAACAAAGTCAGGTGAAGTTAATTCACTATGCAGAAAAGACAGTCCCTCCCCAGATGTCCAGGCCTCTCCGTCACCTGTGGACGATGTCCTGGTCTGTCTCCACTGCTGCCTGGTCCACTGTACGACGCCTGCATTCAGCTCAGCCTACCTGATCCGGTGAGTGAGAGGGAGCTGGCAAGAGAGCAAGCAAGCCAAGAGAGAGGAAGGGGGGAGAGCCGGCAAGAGCGGCCCCTCTCTATCTTACTTTCTCTGAGGGAGAGAGCCTAGTCCCACTCCCCACTCAAATCCCAATCAGAAAGCATCCCCTTTGGGGGCCGGAGCGATAGCACAGCGGGTAGGGCGTTTGCCTTGCACGCGCCAATCCGGGTTTGATCCCGGCATCCCATATGGTCCCCGAGCACCGCCAGGAGTAATTCCTGAGCAAAGAGCCAGGGATAACCCCTAAGCATCGCTGGGTGTGCCCCCAAAAAAAAAAGCATCCCCTTTCCGATTGGCTGCCTGTTGATAATTGGCTTATGTGGTCTTGTGTTTTCCACCCTAGCTCCAGCTGTATCTAAGTAACCTGGCGTTCTCCACCCTAGCTCCAGCTGTATCCCTTGAGTCTTTATATCCCAAATATGAGTGAACTGCTGCTCTGCTGGTCTGCTGGTCAGCAGACCAGCCTATCACCGCCCGGCTCGCGGGCCGCAAGTGCTGCGCGGTTCATCAATAAATGCTGGACTTAGAGATGACTACAAGAGTATGCTACCTGCACGGACAGAGCCTGGTAAGCTACCCATGTTGTATTTGATATGCCAAATACCAGTAACAATTATAGACCTCATTCGGAATGGATTGAGGCTCTTTATGTTCCTGGAGCAAGTAGATGCCCTTGGGCTCTACTAGCATGAGACAGGACATATGGAGATGTTACTGGGGCCCGCTCGAGCAAATCGATGATGAACGGGAAGACAGTGACAGTGATGAGTGAACTCAAATGACTTCTGTCTGTCTGATACATCTCATTTAACTGTGACTCTCTTAGGTCCATCCACGTTGCCACAAATGGCAAGCTCATGTGTGTTACAGATGAGTAGTATCCATTGGGTACAGAAACTTCCTCTCCTTTATCCACTCTGCCACTTTATCCACCTCTTTATCCACTCATCTGTCATTGGCTGGGCACTTAGACGGCTTCCGTTTCAACCTGTTCTAAATAGCGCTATAATGGACACAGGGATTTCTATCTTGTAGAATATTAATTCACACTAAAATCACCTCAGATGCCTAGAAGTGGAATTGCTGCATTATATATATTCATATATATGAATGTGTATATAAACATACATATATGTATATATTAATATATACGAATATATATGTGTATGTATATGTACATATATGTATATGTGTATATATGTATATATACATATATATATAGGTTTAAGATCACACCCTGTGGTGCTCAGGGCTTACTCCTGCCTCTTTCTCAGAGATCACTCCTGACAGGACTGAGGAGACCATATGGGATGCCAAGGATCAAAGCCAGGTCAGCTGCATGCAAGGTAAGTACCCTACCTCCTGTACTATCACTCTGGCCCCTGGAAGGCAGATTTTCACTTATTCATTTATTTATTTGGAAGGGGTGGGGGTCGGCTCCCACTCAACAGGACTCAGGCTTTACTCCTGGCTCTGTTGTCAGGGATCACTTCCGGTGGTGTTCAAGGGACCAAATGCAAAGCTGGTGATTTAATCCCATTGGTCTGGTGCAAGGCAAGAGCCTTACCTCCTGTACTCTCTCTCGGCTCTGGGAGATATATTTTTAATCTTTCGATTCTTTATCTTGTTTTACATAGTGGCTACCCCTGGAATCTTTGTTAATAGGCGAGAGCATGCCTGAGTCAGTTCGGGCTGCTGCACCCACACCCAGAGCCATCTTGGAAACAACAGGCCTTAACTGCTCACGTTCTGAAGGTTCGTGTTTGACAGCACAGCAGCATGACCAGGCTTCGGGGGTGCTGCTCCTGGCTGCAGCTCACTCTTCAATGCATTGCCATGTGCTCACAGAGGGAATAGCCGAGTGGTGAGCTTGTTGGGGTCCATTTGTAAGAGCATGAATCCACTCCACGAGGGCTCCTGACTCATAAACCTACTCCTCTCCCATGCCCCGCCTCTTCATACTGTGGCAATGGGTTTGGGATAACACCTATGAACTGGGAAGGGGCCACCAATAGGGAGTTCATTGCCACTTGTCACAGGAACAGCAGGGTTCAAGCCCACCCCTGGCCCCTGAAGCAGAATGATCTGAGGAGTCTAAAATCCTTGTGCTAGATGGTATTCCCAAGTTCTCAGGGTTGGAAGGGACTGACACCAGCTACCCAGAGTGACACACACATTTGCCTTTTCTGTCTGATTTTTCATCAGGGTTTCATAAATCACTTCCCCAGTAATCCCCTGCTCAAATTCTCCTTTCAGTGTTTATATCTCAGGGAACTCAAACTAAGTCAGCCACACATTAACCCACCCCAGACCAAAGCAGTGGGAACCTTAAGATGTGTTAGATATCTGAATCAAACCACTCCTGAAGCCCACAATGCCTTTTCACTTTAAATGACAAAAACCAACAAATACCCTTGGTGTTTAGGTCAACTTGACATAAATTTCCCATGCCTGTATCCCAAATTATCCTATCCAAGAGATGGGAATTTCTCTACTTGCTCAAATTAAGCAAACCCCCCCCCCATTTTATTCCAGACTAGGGAAATCATTAATATAGTCAAATGTCAATCTCAGAAATGCCCTTTTCTTATGAGATTATTTTGGACTGTCAAGTTAAAATGATCTTGAGTTTATTGAGCTGAGATGTTGTGGGTCTAGAATGTTCTATAGGAATCTCATGGTGGCTATTCATAGACTTCATTCACATGATCCCTGTTTTAAAAGAAAGTTTTTAAAAAGAGTGTTTCAGTAAAATGCCTTAAAAACCTCCAAACCTAGATTTAACAACAGTTAAAACATCAAAACATAACACCTCTGAGAGACAAAATGAGCAAAGACCTGGCCTCTGTCATTCCTCTATCAGTAGTGATCGGGCTACAAAGCGTAACCATGATGCCCCCAGCATCTTATTTCTCACATCTCTTCCTTCATCAATCACTAATTAATTTCTGTTCAGCAGTGGCTAATCCTGAAATATAAAAACCCTCGTAGATATTTTCACTCTGATAAATGATCAGATGCGGCATTGCTATAGCTCCATGGCCTTTGACTGACCTGGGGAAGGTGTTGTGGACATACCACACAGAGGAACCCCACAATGATGCTGCAGAAGAGAGGGGATCAGAAGGGGAGATGGGAAGATCAGGACACCCCTCCCCAATCCAACCCCTGGGTTCTCAGGGACATGAAGGACCAGGCAGTGAGGGCCCCAGCTCAGAGCCTTCTGAATCCAGGGTGGGCCAGCCAGAAGAAAAAACCAAGCACCTTCGAGAAACCAGCTCTTCACTGTTTTGAGGAGTAATTTTATTGTCGCCATCATCATTGTTCTTTGGTCTGGGGGCATCCCAGTGGAGTTCAGCTTCCCCCTGGATCACAGGAGTTGCTCCCACTGGTCCTGGGAGGATGGAACCCAGGTCTCCAGCATGCAGAGCGTATTCTTAGCCTGCTGAGTAATTGCTCCCCTGACTGCCCCCTTTGTGAAGAGACGGAGGCCTGGCCAGCGCGCAGAGCCAGAGCTAAGGTGCAAACCTAACCCCTGGGAACTTGCCAAGCCTCTGAACCTGCTTCTTCCAGCATTTCCTCTTCTTCCAGCATTTCCTCTTCTCTCTCTGGAATCCCCTGCCCCCTACCTCACCGCCTCCCCAGTTAGGAGCAAGCCTCGATTTTATAGAATTTTATAGATTTTGAAGCTTTACCTTAATTTAGAGGTTTTCTCAATGAGAGAAAGAATTTTTTTTAAATCGTTGAAAATAAATTTAAATCAGAAATCCTTACAGAGAGAAGCTTTTCTCCAATTACAACTGACTTCACCTCTGGAACCTTCTGGAACTCGAAGCACCTGTCAGCACTTGGAGGGGCCCACTTGAGTGACAGGCCTTGTTTCATTAGGGTTGCTAAGCTCGCCTCCTCCTCACAAGAGGGAAAACAGTGGCGGGCGGGTGGATGGGGAGCGGCCCGTTCCACAGACCTCGTTCTTTCAGGTCCCCTGCACCCCCCAGCTCCGTCCCAAGCATCTCCCGCCAAGCCGCCAGCTGCTGGTGATTGAGAAGGGAAGCCAGCATCCAGCATCCCAGAGCACTGCTGACAGGTTGCCTTGGTTACCTGGAGCCTTTGATCTCAGCCTCCCCACTGGAGTGCCTTACCGGGGGCTTTCCAGAGAGGGGGAGAAGGGACTGCGCAGGGGTCAGCTGCAGGGAAGACCAAGTGTGGCTCCTCCATATGCCTTCCCTCTGGTTCCGCCCCTCAAGTAGGGAGAGAGCTCTACTCCCAGGGGCCAAATGCCTGAAGGTGCTGATGGACACTGCCTGCCCAGGTGGACACTTTCTCTGAGATCTGGTGTGCGCTGGGTACTGTTTAATCCTCACACTACCCCCTCAGGTTCTTGCACCTGTACAGAGGGCAAGCAGGGCAACTTCGAAGACTGCTAGGAAGGATTAGGGGCTCCTTGGTGGTGGGGGCGCAGAAGGGTGTCAGTCCCTGAGTCTTGGTGTCTGTGTTCACATATCCATGGCCTATCAATGTTTGGGACAGATGTGTGGCTCCCAGGGGCAGGGAAGATTTTCAGTGGTAAAGGACATTGTCTCCACAGTCTGGACTCATATAAAGAGACTCTGGCTCTTTGCAACTCTCATCCCATCTTCCAGATCCAGGCAAGGAAACAGCCTCAGCCCCAAGTGAGAGGGAACCTTCTTACCTCTCTAATCTGTTCATTTTTCTCTCCCAGCAGCAGGGAGAGAAGAAGCCAGCCATATGGTGTAGACTCTTAGAGGGTCTCATTTAACATGAGTTGGTTTGAGTTGAAATCATCCTTCTGTGCTCCCTCTTAGGGGGTAGGGGGCATCCTCTGTTAGTGCTGAAAAGTTTCCTTTAAAAATATTTTCTTTGCCTCAATCATGATACTAGAACCATAGAAATAAGGCATTGAGTCAAACTCTTGGGTCTCATGGTTGCAACTGAGCAGGTAGGACAATGACATCAGGCTTTGTGTCCTCCAGAAGACCCCAGGAAAAGAGGAATCAGTGGGGAGGCAATGTGGAGATCTATGTTCTCTGGCTGGTTGCAGCGGGTTCTTACCCGGTGCCAGCAGGGCCTCTGAAATCCATTTCTAGGAGACAGAGTGTGTGTCACCTGGTACTAGGAGGGGCTAAAGGAGGAAAGCTGGGTCCTTCCTTGTGAGACAGAGAGTTGTCAGGAGGGAATATGCAAAAGAGAAAGACAGGGAGCATGCAGAGATGTAAAAGGTGGTACCAGAAAAGTTCAAAAATCATTGTAAACCCATCCCTCCCTTCATCAAGCTCATCTCCGGGCTCAAGCTCAGGGCACACTTGCTCAACCTCTTTAAATGCACAAACCATAGCCAATGCTCTGCTGGAATTCCTTTGTTAGGACCTCAAAGTCTCCTTCCATTGTAAGTTAGGCTCACCTCCAGCACTGCACCTAGGGAGAACTAATTGTCCAAGCAACTTTATCAACCAATGCCAACTCTTTCCTGAATCTTTGGAACTCTCTAATGGGGTATATGTGCATGCCACTAATTCCATTGCAAATTTAAAAAATAGGACTGGGGCCAGAGTGATGCACAGTAGGTAGGGTGTTTGCCTTGCGGTGGTCGACCCAGGTTTGGTCCCCAGCATCCCATATGGTCCCCCGAGTACCACCAGGAGTAATCTAAAAAGAGTCATCAGTGACCCCTGAGTGCTGCCAAATGTGACTCAAAAAGCAATATATATATATATATATATATATATATATATATATATATATATATATATACTAGTTTGAAGGGACAGTAAAGTAGACAGCTTGCCTTGCCTGCTCCAGTCCTAAATTCAATCTCTGTTGGGTTACACCCCACCTAATAGCCTAATAAAAATTTAATTTTTTTTTATTTAATTTTTTAATTTTTGTATTGCTGATGAGGGATTGTTTTTACACCTTCCTATAGGCCTTTAACATATGTTTATAATAAGTGACTTCATTCTTGTGTAAATACAAAAGGAGAGTAGGGACAGGTATTGAGTTAGTTTGACTCTGAATTGATTGCTCCTGGACATCCCATCATATTTTCTAACTATAGGCCTCAGTACCATTTAGATAGGATCTAATTACTCATTCCCCCTATAACTGTCCTTTATGAGGGACTGGATGGTACCAGGAAGAGAGCCACCCTGGCTATGAAATGGGACCCTTAGTATAAACCCTTCTCTGACCCAAAAGATTAGAGCAAAGGTCACAACAGGGCCTGAATGACCTTGAAGCATGAAGCAGAGGAGAGCACTTAAAAAGTACCGTGGAGCAGAACAAGTCTATTTGTAACTGGAAATAGGACCTTGAAGGGTTTGGAAGAGATGATCAATCTGGCACAGGGAACATAGTTTGGATTATATGACGTGATCTCCCCCATGAAATTTCCCCCTACATATTTTACCTCTGGTGTAGTTAGCATGCCTGTCTCTCTCTTGCTGTGTTTATATAAGATTACTATATATAATATTGAAATGATTGTTTATTAACTTGGGAGGAGAAGAACAGTGCTCTGCATTAACATCTCTTAAGCTTGAACCATAGGGGGTGGTGGCCCTGGGGATTTGCACCAGTAAAGAAGAGCCTGCTAGTTTTGCCCTTGTTAGACCCTGCCCCCAGCAGAGGCAGAGGCTTTTGACTTTTGCAGTCTGGGGGTCAGAGAGCACATGGTCAGTGGCGCATGGCTGGTAGACATGGTCTGTGTCAGTCTGTTGGCCAGTGTGGTGGTGGCAGTGTGTGTGTGTGTGTGTGTGTGTGTAGCAGTTGGTGTGGAGTAAAGCTGGAAGAAGCAAAGATTTGAATTCTCTAAACTGGACTCAGTTAGAGAACTCTTTTTCATCAGTTATCATTCCCCATGCATGATCAGGGAACCCGATGGACCACAACATTGTTGGGGACCCACATGTCCCCCAACAAATCTTCATCACCACATATAATTGCCTGAGCCCTGCCAGGAGTGATTCCTATACAGAGCCAGGAGTAATTCCTGAGCACATCTGGAGGTGACCCAAACTCCCAAAATAAACACACACATCCCCAGGACTCTTAAAAACAAATCAAAACCAACTTGAAGCCAGAGAGATAGTAAGGCACTTTCCTTGCATGTATCCAAACCTGGCTCTATCCTGACACCGCGATATGGTTTATGGTTCCCTGAGCATGCCAGGAGTGATGCCTGAGTGCAGAGCCAGGAGTAAGCCATGAACACACCTGGGTGTGGCCCTCAAACAAAAAATAAATTTAAAAAAATCAAAACCAACACGCCTACTCATGGGTAATATCTCCTGAGAAGTAAGCTTCCAGAAATCACCAATGTCTTCTGCTGTCTTATTCCTGAATCAAGCAGATGCCATTGGGCTACACTGGCATGTGATAGGGTCAAATGGAAACGTTACTGGTGCCCACTCAAGCAAATCCATGAATAACGGGATATCAAGTGATCAAGTGATCAATGATCAAGTGAACTGTCTTAGACTCAGGACTTGAATTTCTTGTCAATGTGTCATTGACTAGGCAGATGATCTGGGCTTCTTCTAAATTCAGGCTTGGCATGTCTATGCAAGGAAAACTGTACAAATGGAGCAAATGCAAGCAACAAGAGGGCCATTGGCTGTGAGCTTGTTGCAGCAACAGCTTCATGTCCAGTTGTACAATAACAAGCCAAGGTCTAGCATGTCACCTGATTGTGCTGTATTATAGATTGAACTGGAGGGTATTTATTCTAAGCAAATAGTGCATCTCCTTGCATTATTCTGTCTCTGATAAAGAATGCAAATTGTGCTTAGGTGATATCCATGTTTCATTCCGAAAATGAGACTCCAGCTTCCTCTCTGATTCTTTAGATCAGTGTGATTGAAGATTACTCTTAAAAAGGCAAGGTGAATTGTCCATCCTCAAATCATGGCAGACACTTGTCTGTGTGGATCGGACATGACTGTGGACCCAAGTCAAGACAACAGATGGAAATTGTCCACAGGTCTGAGGAGGCAGCTGTTTTCCCCAGCTAGTAACTAGCATCATGGGGCCTTATGCTTGGTCCCTCCATGTTTGCTTGAGTCACGTGATTTCTCTGAGGAGCTCAACATGGCTCTCTAGCTCAGAGAACCACCAGCAGCCATCACCACACTCATAGGGGTGGAATCGTAGAACAAGGCGGGTCTGGAGTCTATCAAGTGTCGCTCTGTGCTGGTGGAGAAGGAAACCCTGCACAAACTCTTCTGGGGTCATAGAATGAAAAATCATGGCAGTTTTCTGGCTCCAAACTTCACCAACTGGCCAGGAAGCTGCTTTTTTGGCTCAAAATTAAGTGACAAGGAAGGCAAAAACAAAAAAACGAGTTAGTGATGAGCCAGTCTTTAAAAAAATGGAATTTGACAAGCTTTTTTCCCTTGAACTTCTCCCAGGACTGGCTTTCACAACTGAGAGTGACACTGGTTCTGAAACTCATCCCGGGTTCCCTGCCTGCCTCTGCGACGTGTCCTCGCCTGGGCTGGGTGGGGTCAGACGAGGGAGAAAGGTCTTGGGGGTTGAGATGGATGTTTATGACTCTGTCCTTGGTGGCTTTGATCTGTTATCCTGAATGGATGGGGCAGCCTGCATTGTTTGTGGGAGTGATTGAGTTTTTGTTTTATCAGATTCCTGCACACAGAATGGAAGAGGGGGAGAGATTACAGGGTCAGTTTGGAATTCGGATGGGTTGGGTTGCTTATGCAGTGGGAATTTGTCAAATTGGAGTTGGGCTGGGGGGAAGTGGTGAGGAGGAGTTAGATTCTGGTCTTGGGAAGGGGCCAGGGCATGGGAGGGGAGCAGGGTCCATCTCTGGGATGAGGGTCAATGGTTATTGAGTCAGTTCACTGTCATAGTTGCCATAGAGTCCAGCTCTGAGGCAGGGCGCAGTTGAAATCTCTGTTGGAGCCAGAAGATTCAGAGAGATGGAGAGATGCAGAATTTCTCTCCAGAAAACACAAAACACCTCTGAACCCCAGTGGCATCCACAATGAGCTGGAAGAATCTTGAAAGGGTCAACTATCACTTCTCTCTGTGCCTCAGCCCTTGACTGAGGGCAAACCCCAGCCTGACCACCAACTGTTGACTGACCTGGCCCTTCTGCAGAGCCAGACGTCATGGCAACAGTGGGAGGGCAGTGGTCAGGGGGACGCAAAGCCCAGTGAAGGCTGAGCTGGGTGGGAGGCTTTGTGCCTGGGGATCCCCTTCCCACCTCTTCCTGGAGGGCCAGGCCATAGCAGGAGAGAGTCAAGACTGAGAGGGAGGGGGCCCAGTGCGATAGTCCAGTGGGGAGGGCATTTGCCTTGCATGCAGTTGACCCAGGTTCGATCCCGGCATCCCATATGGTTTCCTGAGCACTGCCAGGAGTAATTTCTGAGTGCAGAGCCAGGAGTAACCCCTGAGCATTGCCAGGTGTGACCCCCCCCACAAAAAAATAGACTGAGAAGGAGGAATATTGGAGATGGGAGAGGAAGAGAACCAGTCAAAAATGTGGGTGTTATCAGTCAATACTCTGCCCACCCCCCCCACTCCCTTATGGAGAAGAAATGGGTCACAGCCACCGGACTTTGCCTGAATGGAAGAATGAGCAAAATGACTCACTCAGCTCATGGCTGAGCCAGGGGCGACCTCTGCGCAGATGACCACTACCCCCATTCACCCATGTAGAAGACGTTGTTGGCTTCAGCCCCTCTGCCACCTTCTGGGGGTGCAGGTCATCAGGGAGCAGAGTGGGGTGCAGCAGTGTTGGGTCCCCTGAGTCAATGGCTTCAGTGCCCACAGAGGCCCAGCTGAGACCTTTCTGCACAGGTTTCTGTTCTCACCCTACATTGACCTTCAGGCTTGGGGTATTGATGGTCAGGATGGAGGAGGACAAAGATTGCAATTTGGCTGATACCAAAGTATCGATGGCCACTTTGGCAGCTAAGTCTGGACAGCAAGGCTGTGCCTCTCCAGAGCCAACAGAGAAAGGACTTTGTTCCTTCTTTTTCTTTGTCATTTTTTTATTGCCTTTCCTTTCCCTTTCTCTGTTGTTACCATTCTGATGAATTCCTTTGTTGGTGATGCTGCCACACACTCTGATCTTTGAGCTCACACACTCTGTTCTGGTGCTAGCAGACATCTAGCTGAACCCTGGAGAGTGCACACGCTAACGCTGTGCTGGGGACCGTGTTCAGTGCATGTGGCAGCACCAGGCATTGAACTCAGGGCCTCACTCTCACGAGGTAGATTTTTTCCCACCACTATATCATTTTCCAGGTCCCAAAAGTCCCAAAGTCCATTCCTTATGGTTGCTCCCAAATTCAGATTCTGCTGACCAGCTATGAATGAATGCCTTCAAGGCATAGATGGGACATCCACAAAGAGAGGGGCCCCCAAGTCTTTTCAAGACTGCCAGACGCCCCTGGCCCAGTTGTAATGTTAAATTGCCTTTTTAGAGTACCTAACTTGGTGCAAACCTCTCCCATCTCTGATTCTTGTGCTCACATGCTTAGATTTGGAATCAAGATTTGCATCAAAGTAGGCCAACTTCCGATAGGCCGATCACCTCAAAATTAGAAAACCATCAAGAAAGGAGAACATCAAACCAGTCCTGCAACCAATGAAGGGAATCGGGGTTATGTTGTGGAGCAGAAAAGGCCGAAAGGCAGCAGGGAGCCCTAAGACATTGCTGGGATCTCTTTGATAAGAAACCATAAATGGGAATTCTCAAATGGCTCCTTAGAACATGCACCCTTTTGTTTGATTAGCCTGCCGTAGATAACCTTTATTAAACCTGATCTGAAATTACGCCATGGCCAAGGCCGCTTTGATGCCACGGCTGTTTCATTTCCTGTTTATACTATGGGGCACGTTGCACCAGGAGATAAAGCACTTCTGAAGGATATTAAGACATAAAAGTCCCTTGGCTATTTGCTGGCACTGTTTTGATGTTTTCTTGCTCCCTAGAAATTAGCATATCCTTTTCAAAGACTGCCTCTGATGAGAGTAATCCTTTGCCGTGATGCATTTGCTAAAAGTCATCAATGATGGTATATTGTGTAAAGAAATGACACATAAAAGGCCTGATGCTAGATTATTGATAATGAGGCAACTGGTGTAACGGTTGCTTTTGGCTTTTCTGAAACCTGTTTTGACACCATAAATAAACTGAGCTTATATTAATGAGGGTTTAAGGCTTCTACGATTTAAAAGAAACTCACACAGAACAACTCGCAAAGGCAAGTGGTAGTTAAAGGAAAGTTGAACATTTTTAGTATTTTTCATAAACTTTGATCACGACATTTTCATTACCCTGGAAGTAAGAAGCTGATAAAAACTTTTCCTTTGTTTTCAGAAAATAAATACTGTAGCATCCCAATTTGGGGGAAAGAGTTTTGGCTACATACATAAAATTCTAATAAATAAATAAACAAACAAACAAATAAATAAATAAAAAGAGGAATGAATGAAAGAAAACTAAGAAGGAAAAAGAAAAAATAGAAGCACATATGAAGGAAAAGTGAGAAAGAAAAATGTCAGCGGGAAGGCAGAAAGGAGAGAAAGAAAAAAGAATTGAAAGAGGAAAAATAGGGGCCGGAGCGATAGCCCAGCGGGTAGGGCATTTGCCTTGCATGCGGCTGGCCCATGCCGGCCAGGGTTCGATCTCCGGCATCCCATATGGTCCCCGAGCACCGCCAGGAGTAATTCCTGAGTGCAAAGCCAGGAGTAAGAGCCTGAGCCAGAGCCTGAGCATCGCGGGTGTGACCCAAAAAGGAAAGAAAAGAAAAGGAAAGAAAGAAGGAAGGAAAGGAAAGGAAAGGAAAGGAAAGGAAAGGAAGGAGAAGGAAGGAAGGAAGGAAGGAAGGAAGGAAGGAAGGAAGGAAGGAAGGAAGGAAGGAAGGAAGGAAGGAAGGAAGGAAGGAAGGAAGGAAGGAAGGAAGGAAGGAAGGAAGGAAGGAAGGAAGGAAGGAAGGAGAAGGATGAAGAGAAGGAAGGATGGAAGGAAGGATGGAAGGAAGGAAGGAAGAAGAGGAAGGATGGAAGGAAGGAAGGAAGGAAGAAGAGGAAGGATGGAGGATGGGAAGGAGGGTAGGAAGGAAGGAAAGAGGGAAGTTCTTAAAAGTAGAAAAAGGGGGCCGGAGCAATAGCCCAGCGGATAGGGCATTCGCCTTGCACGCGCGCCAGCCTGCGCCGGCCCGGGTTCAACTCCCGGCATCCCATATGGTCCCCTGACCACCGCCAGGAGTATTCCTGAGTGCAGAGCCAGGAGTAACCCCTGAGTGTCGCTGGGTGTGACCCAAAAAGCAAAAAAAAAAAAAAAAAAGTAGAAAAAAGGAGGGAGATAGGAAGGAAGAAAAGACGGAGAGGGAAGGAAATGAGGTGAAAGGGATGGAAGGAAAGGAGGGGCGTAAGGAATGGAGAAAGGAAAGGAGAAATAAAGGAAGGAAAGGAGGAAGGAAAGAAAGAGAAGGAAAGGGAGGAAGGAGGGAAAATTCTATGTTGTTAAGTTAGTCAAGGCAAGGGTTCTGGCAAAACTTAAGTCGGGTTCAAAGCACATTTATAAAAACCATTTTAGTCTTACTTGAATTAAGCAATAGCTTTATTCTTCATCTGTGGTTATTTCAGGAGTTTAAAGCTTGAAGGAAAGTAAACTATCCCTCTCTCAAGGCAGAACTGTATCCCAACTTCTGCTCTTAAGACAATGCTTGAATTTTAATTGTTTTTGATTCTGATTCAACATTAAGATATGTTTCTGTTCTTTCTGGATTTCTGAAAAGGATTAAAGAACAACATTGAGATTGTCAGAGAGTTAGTACAACAGGTAAGGTGCTTGCCTTGCATGTGACCAACACAGGTTCAATCCTGTGGCATGTCATGTGATTTCCCCAAACTCCACCAGGAGTGATCCCCTCAGCTCTTTGTCCTTTTAGTTATTTCTTTGACGCTCTTGAAGGTGTTCCATGCTGCTCTCTTCCTCCTACGCAGCTCAGGTGCTAGGTCATTCATCATGTTGAGTTCTCGATCTAGGTACACTTAACTGCTGCATTCAGAGACGTTTGTTCCATTGAGAGTGAATGGAACTATTTCATTTTTCATGAGCATTTTTTGTTGAGCAAGCAACCATGTGAGCAAGCTGGGTTCTGAAAGGATTTAGCACAATCTACCATATCCACACGGTAACCAAGCTCACTGAAGTTTGTAGGGAGTTCAAGATGCCGCTCTGTCTAACGTTCATTGATTCAAAGAAAGCCTTTGATTGTGTTGAGACCGAAGTGGTCATTGAAGCCCTAGCCAAACGGCATTCAAACTCAATATATCAAGATCCTTTGTGAGCTGTATTACGGATTTACCACCAGGATCTCACCATTCTACAAGGAAGTGATCATTGATGTCAAAAGAGGGGTTTGGCAGGGTGATACCATTTCACCAAAACTCTTCAGTGCTACCCTCGAGAATGTCATGCGACAATTAGAATGGGAAGGAATGGGAGTGAAGATAGATGATCGGCAACTACACCACCTCTGCTTAACTGATGACATCATTCTAATAACACCAAACATTAGCCAATGGCACAAATGCTGGCTGACTCGACCATGAATGTGGAAAGGTAGATCTAAGGCTGAATCTCAACAAAATAATGCTCATGCTCATTGAACAGATATTTGGAATATTTTCCCTTGGACATTTGATTCCAACATCTAACACTTGACTATAACAAGACTCAAGGGCAAAAGACAGGGCTTAGGAGAGGGTTTTAGAGGTTGACATCAGGATGTGAGGGCGATCTGGCTGCGACATCTGTCACCCCATTGATCGCCAGGGTTGATTTGGCTGATATGGCTGGCTAGGCGGGTGTCCCCTTCCCTCCCTCACCGCTCCATGTGCGCCCCTCCTGAAACTGTGCACTTGGTCGAAGAGGACAGCCTTCCCTGAATAGAGATGGACTGGTCTTTGGTTGAGGGTATACGATTAGCTGCACTCCCCTGCTAGAACCTCCAAACAAGCTCTTAGAGGTTGACATCATACTTCCAGCAACTAAAAAGTTTCAGGTAGGATGCCACCTGAAAGTTTATATTTTGATACAAACTCACCATTAAACATTTAAACCTTGGAATAATTTTTTTTTTTAAATCCAGACACAGATACACCCGGCAAAGCAGAAACCAGCTCTCCCCGTTGAACCCCCTGCATTCCATGGACCACGAGAGCAACTTCCAACCCGAGTCCCCTATCCTGATGGAGCCTCGGAAGAGCCCAGAGAAACCCCCCACGCCTTGCTGGCAGCGATCTTCACCATCCACACTCCGCAGCTCGTAAGATCTCCACCCAACAGATTAATCCAGTCTCCAGCCAGGCTTGTCAGAAACTCAGCCTACAAGGACCCACCCTGCAGAGACCCGCCCTTTAGAGGAGAGTATTTCAAGCCCAGGAATGCTTGCGCCACAGACATAGATACACCGGGCAGAGCAGAAACCAGCTTTCCCCCATTGCGGCGGCCGCTGCACAGCCACCGATTTACCTCCAAATGACTGTGAATATTCTACCCACCCTCTGAGAGAGCCCCACAAAGTAATGAGAGTATAGCGCCCGCATGGCAGAGCCTGGCAAGCTGTCCGATGCTTGTTCGATATGCCAAAACCAGTAACAAATATATTTATTTTCCTGACCCCAAAAGAGCCCTTAATATGGCGGCAGTAAGAAAGGAGAACAAGCAGTGCCTGATAAAATTTCATGACGATCCTAGGCTGCCAAAACGAAGAAGGACTAAAATGACTGTCTGTATTTTCAATGAATGTACCCTGGCATCGGAAGCATATATTGAGGATCTGATGGTGCAAGCGCAAAAAGATCAAGTATGACATCATTGGTCTGACTGAGACGAGGAGGTGTCAGTCGCATCATGCTGTATTTGACAACGGAGAAGAATTGTTCCTTGGAACATGCGACAAAAGAGGCGCCGGTGGCGTTGGTGTCCTTGTAAACACGAACATGGCCGCCAACATTGATTCATTTGAATGCCTAACAAACCGGACAGGACGATTACACTTGAAGAGATGTGGCCCACTGCCAGCAATTTCTATCTTCATTGTCTACGCACCAACATCCACATACAAAGGAGATGAAATTGAGAAATTCTACATGGAACTGGAGGATTTCTATAAAAAAGATCACACCTTCTACAAGATCATAGTCGGTGATTTTAATGCCAAGATAGGACCGAGAAGATCGGCTGAAGAACTCCACATCGGGACCTATGGCCTAGAACGGAACGAACAGGGTGAGAGACTATCTGAGTTCATCATGTCCACCAAGACCATTCATGGGAACTCACAGTTCCAGAAGGCTGAAGTGAAACGTTGGATATGGGAATCTCCTGGCGGACAGTTCCACAATGAAATTGACCACATCATCTTCAATTGACGGTTTTGTCTGACCGATGTAGCTGTCGTCCCCAAATTCCAAACAGGATCGGACCACCGCCTCCTTTGTGCAAAATTCTACTTCCCGCAACGGGGGAGAAAAGGCTGCAAAGTTTAAGAAGAGAACTCCCAGAACGACCACCAACTGGGAACTCTTTGGCACCATTGCAGCAACATGGAAAGATACCATCATTGACGACAATGATGAAGAATACAACCGACTGGTTCAGCACCTCCATGATTGTGCAAAGAATGCCGAGAGAGAGAAAGAGCCACAAAAGGATGCCTATCTTCAGAAACTCTCAAGCTCATTCGCCAACGTGGCAAGGTGCAAGCCTCAGGAGACCAAATGCTAATGTCCAAGCTTGCTAAATGGTGCAGAGAAGCGATAAAAAGAAGACCTCAAAGACAGAAGAGCAGAAATACTGGAAGATGCAGCAGAAGCCGGGAAAATCATTCGCACCGCCCACCTGTCCTTCGCCAACTATAAGACCAAGATGACTGCCCTCCAATGCCCTGATGGATCTATCACATCTTCCAGAAAGGAAATGGAGAAGATTATCCATGACTTCTACTCAAATCTCTTTAATAGCCACATCCACGTGCCCACACACCAAATTCCACAGGATGGATATATTATTCCCAATGTTCTCCCTTCTGAAATCTGACATGCCATCTCATCGGTAAAGAAGGGAACAGCACCAGGTCCAGACAAAGTCAGACCCGAACACCTGAAGAATCTGCCGTCAGTACTCATCAATACACTAGCTTGGCTCTTCACACGCTACCTGTCCAAATGCAAGGTGCTCTCCCAATGGAAAACCAGCAGGACAGTTCTACTGTTCAAGAAGGGAGACATTCATGACATCGGCAACTATCGCCCCATTACTGCCTGTTGTCCGTCATCTACAAGCTGTTTACACAAGTCATCCTGAACAGGATTAGCAGAACACTAGATGAAGGACAACCATGCGAGCAAGCTGGCTTCCGGAAAGGATGCAGCACAATCGACCATATCCACACAGTAACCAAGCTCATTGAGGTTTGTAGGGAGTACAAGATGCCGCTCTGTCTCACGTTCATTGATTTACAGAAAGCCTTTGATTCTGTGGAGACTGAAGCAGTCATCGAAGCCCTAGCCAAACAGGGTGTTCAAACCCAATACATCAAGATCCTTCGTGAGCTGTATTATGGATTCACCACCAGGATCTCACCATTCTACAAAGAAGTGATCATTGATGTCAAAAGAGGGGTTCGACAGGGTGATACCATTTCACCAAAACTCTTCAGCGCCACCCTCGAGAACATCATGCGACAATTAGAATGGGAAGGAATGGGAGTGAAGATAGATGGTTGGCAACTACACCACCTCTGCTTCGCTGATGACATCGCTCTAATAACACCAAACATTAGCCAAGCGGCACAAATGCTGGCTGACTTTGACCGAGAATGTGGAAAGATAGGTCTACAGTTGAATCTCAGCAAAACTATGTTCATGAAAAATGAACTAGTTCCAGAGGCCCCATTCACTCTCAATGGAACAGATATCTCTGAATGCAGCAGTTATGTGTACCTAGGTCAAGAAGTCAACATGATGAACGACCTAAAACCTGAGCTGCACAGGAGGAAGAGAGCGGCATGGAATGCCTTCAAAGGCATCGAAGAAATAGCTAAAAAGACAAAGAACCTCCAGCTCCGGGCACATCTCTTTGACTCCACCGTTTCTCCCTGCATTGACATATACCTCAGAGACCTGGGCCCTACGAAAGCAGGATGAGAATGCTATTCAGGTCTCCCAGAGAGGAATCGAAAGAGCTATGCTTGGAATATCACGCCTCACTCAAGTGAGAGAAGGAATCGGAGTTCTGACCTCCGTCACTATTCCAGAATCAGGGATGCTGTCTCTTTTGCCAAGGTATTGAAAATCAGATGGGCTGGACATGTAATGCGATTTGGAGACAACCGCTGGACTAGAGCCATTACCAACTGGATCCCACGGTGTCAAAAGATCACGTGGCCGCCCACTTACAAGAGGGTCATACTTCCTTGTCAAGACCCTGAAGGAATGGTTTGAGGCTCTTCATATTCCTGAATCAACCAGATGCCATTGGGTTACATTGGAATGTGATAGGGTCCAGTGGAAATGTTACTGGTGCCCGCTCAAGCAAATCGATGAATAACAGAATTCAAGTGACCAAGTGACAAAACAGAAAGAGCTGTTTCTCTGATGACAATCAGCACATGTCACTGTCATCTTCAGGAGCCATTGATACTTGTTCTGGAAGAAGAAATAAATTCTAAATATTCTTGAATAACTCAATGAGAAGAGAATGGGCCCAATATCACTCATCACATATTGTGCCAAAACAAGAAGTAGCATAAAGGCAGAGGATTTGCCCACATTAACATGTCTGGAATTGAGACTTAGAGATTTGGAATCAGTCAAGGAATGGGAACATCCATTGGCCATTCAACAAGTCTATTCCATGATGGACTCCATTCCTGTTCTGTTTGCTCACCTGGCAAACACAGAGAGTCATGGTTTGCTTCAAACTAACTCTACTTATTGGGGCAGGAAAGTGTACAGCGCTAAGGCATTTGCCTTGCATGTCAGTGACCCAGATTTGATCCTGACATGACATTAAATTCTCCAAGTCTACCAGGAGTAATCACTAAGCACAGAGTGAAAAAACAAACAAACAAACAAAGTAAAAAAGGCAAACTAACCCTAATTCTCTCCCCAATGCCTCTTTTCTATGTGGAAGGACAGGATTACCCAAGGAAGCTCTCAAGAAGGATTGAAATGCCTGTCACTCATTTCTGTCTGACCATAGGATATTCAACTCTTGAGAAGACAAATGGCTGGGAATAATACCATAATGCAAATGGGGAATAACATGTAACTTCCCTTCTCTTCCCTTTGCTTCCTTTCACTTTTCCCTTTCTTCCTTTCCCTTTCCTTGCCTTCCATCTATTATTATTTTTGGCCACAACTGATGGTGCTTAGGGTTTGCTCCTGGATCTGTGCTTAAGGATTACTCCTGACAGGGCTTAGGGAACCATATGGGGTGCCAGAGATTGAACACTCATCAAACTTATACAAGCAAGCCCCATAACCACTGCACTATACCTCCAGTCCCCAGAGAACTTCTTTTGTATGTTTTGTTTTGTTTGGGGGCCACACCCAGCAGTGCTCAGGGCTTACTCCCTGGCTTTCACTGTCACTGTATCACTGTCTTCCCGTTCATCTTCGATTTGCTCAATCGGGCACCAGTAACATCTCCATATGACCTGTCTCATTCAAGTAGAGCCCAAGGGAACCTGCTTGCTCCAGGAACATAAAGAACCTCAAACCATTCCATCAGGTCATGGGAATGAGGTCTATAATTGTTACTAGTACCTGGCATATCAAATTATGACAAGGGTAGCTTGCCAGGCTCTGCCGTGCGGGTAGTAAGCTGGAGTAGGGGCTGGAGTGATAACACAAAAAGGAGGGCGTTTGCCTTGAACACTGCCAACCCGGTTCGATCCCTGATATTCCATATGTTGCCCCAAGCACTGCCAGAACTATTTCCTGAATGCAGAGCCAGGAGTAACTCCTGAGCATTGCCGGGTGTGATGCAAAAACTAAAAAAAAAAATGACTCCTGGCTTTAAACTTAGGAATTACTCCTGGCGGTGCTCAGGGGGACCATATGGGATGTCAGGGATCAAATCTGAGTCAGCTGAGTGCAAGCAAATGCCCCAATCACTACATTATGACTCCAGCCCCAAGAGACTTCTTATATGTTCTATAGAGTTACTCTGCCCCCCAGTTGGATTGTGTTTTACTTTTACTTTCATTCCATCACAGATCAATGCATGTTTCTATTGCACAAGATTTGTTGGCAATTGTCACCAGGGGCAACTCAGCACTGTAGCTGGACAGCTCCAGAGCATGTGGTTAAGCAGAGGCAGATGCATGGCTCATGGCTCATGGGTGTGGATGTCCCAATAAAGACTCTCAGACAATGCTGAAGGTCGCCCAGTGCTGGTTTGTGTCTCTGCTCACTTCATCAGGTCAAAGACTACACTTGGGGTGCTCTGGTCAGGAGCTCAAGTCAGATTTCTCAATAGAAAGTCCAATAACTACCTTGAGAATCATGGTTATTTTGCTACTTATAAAAAGTGACTCTTGGGTCACTGGAAAGATTGTACAGCTGTGAGGTGCTCAGGGCTTACTGAGCCTTGCACTCAGCCTTGCACTCAGCTGACCTGGGTTTGATCCTGAGCCCCAACAGGAGTGATTTCTTAGCACACAACCCTGAGCACCACCAGATGTGTCCCCCCAAATAAGGTGGGTGTTTAATATTGATGCTGGAGGCAGTGGAAGTAGTTGCAATGGTGACGTTCCTTGAGTCCAAGCCTCTTGTCCCACTAGTGAGGTGGCAGCTCTGTGTTCTTCAAAATGTCATGTCAGTTGTCAACTGCAACTAATGTCTCATGGAGAATTGCGGCATTTGTGAAATTTATACTGTTGTGGGTGGTTATCATGACAGGCCAACAAGTTCTTTTATTTTGCCTGTGAATAACAAGTTTTAGTTAGAAGAGGCAACAAAAAAGACAAAAAAGATTAAAAGTACTAGCAAAATTGTTATTTCCATCACTATTACACCAAAAAAGAATAAATTCTGTGTATGACTAAGCCAAACATAGCCTTGAGAGTAGAAAATTAGCACTCTTAAAAATATTTATTATTCTGAAAAATGATGCTATTTGCATTATTTATTTTACTTTGAAATAATGATCAATTCTGATATATTTAGTTGGGCTATTTCATTACTTATAGACTTAAAAATTGTGCGAATCCCATGCCTACCTCCTCAAAGCTGCCCTATTTTTACTCCTTTTCCGCAGTATTTAAGTAAAAATCACACACAAGGTTATTGACACTTGAATACCCCTAGCTCTAAACATCATGTGACAGAAGCCTCCACTGAAGTGGAGGGTGCATTGACCCTTAAGTAACTCTAGTTCAGGGGCCTGAGCAATTGTAGGGCTTTTACCTTGCCCCTCAGCCGACTTGAGTTCAATTCCTGGCACCCCATATGGTCCTCAAGCCCACCAGGAGTGACCCCTGAGCTCAGTGCCAGAATTAAGCCCTGAGTACCAATGGGTGTGTCCAAAAATATAAAACAAACAACAAAAAGCTAGTTCAGGAACTGGGGAGACAGTACGGTGGTGGTGGTTGTGTGTGTGGTGGGGGGGGTTCACCTTGCATGTGGCCAACCAAGGTTTGATCCTCAGACCGCTTATGATCCTCTGATCACCTCCAGGAGTGATTCCTAGGCACAGAGCCCCGAGTAGTCCCTGAGTACCATAGGGTGTAGCCCAAAAAGGAAAAACGAAACAATAGCAGAATTAATCTCTGGTGAGAGAACGGATGGATCTTAGGTCTTAAAACGATGCTTCTGAAGGGACACCGAGCAAAGTCAGACCTTACTAGCCCTAGAAGACACACCATAGATGAAGTAGTTCCTAAAGATTTTGCTCTGAATGTAATTGATATCAGACAATGAGAGATAATCACCGGAGTGGAGAGGAAGGCACCAGTTGGACATCATAATTTAAGGGAACTGTCTCTCCTCCACGCCCTTACTCTTCTCTCTTCCTCACATACGACAAGCTTCAGGGGTTGTTGGAAGAATATTAATGGAGTTCAGAATCCATAAAGGGCTTGGGGATGCTTGGATGTGAGTACAAAGGGCAGCTCCCTACCTCCTAGGCTTATTGAGTGGCTGAGCTAATTAATGAACAGGGATGCTTTGAAAATGAAAAACACTATATTATCATAATTGGCAAGCTCCTTCATGTTTTCAGCTTCCTCATCCACAGAATGGGGATAATAACATGCATCTCCCGGGCTGTTGGGAGGATCCATGTTAACTCTGACCTGCTTTGTGCTTTCATATTCCAGAACAAATTTTACGGTGTTGGGCCATGTGGTACACTTAGTCAAATCCTGCGGTCAGGCTCCTTGTGGTGGAGCCTAAACCAAAGAAGACGTTAGCTTAGGATCACAAGAGAAAGATGGACACCTTCTCACATGCTTCTGCCTTTCTTTCCAAAGTTGCTCAAGTTGTCAAAGAGCTCCTCTACTACTTGCTTTTCATGATGGGGGTTGGCGAGAGGGAAGCGAGAGGACAAGACCCACTAACCCAGAGCATATAACCACTAACCCACATAACACCGTCAAGTTAGGAAGACATTGGTCCCAAGAACAAAAGATCCCTTGGAATCAGCCTCTTCAATAAGAAAGGTTCCCTTTCATTTTTCTCCCATCATGAGTCTATACCAGTGTTTCTTTTTCCTTTTTCCTGGCCTTCCCACCTAGTCTCCTTCCTGTGGTCCCTGTCCTATAGGTGGACCCCTAGTCTCCATGTTGACCTATAAATGCTTGGAATGTCCTGGGTACCCACATGTCCTCTGGTTGATAAACACTGTCTAGAACTTTAGAGTCTGGATCAGATATAGAATGTTTGTCCCAGGAATTTCTCTGAGACCTAGACACCTTCAAGTTCATTACTCCACAATCCCTAAGGAGCCTCATGTCTGAGGTTCTTTCAGGACCTGTGAGATTAAAACTGTGTTTTACGGAATAATACAAAGATGGTCCTTGCTCCTTGTGCTCTTGAGCTTAAGGGTGAGTGAGCAGGAACTCCTCTAGGGCTGTCCTAGGATGATGTGGTTGCGCTGAAGGTCAGTGGAGAAGCAGCTTGTGCATTCTTAGATTTCCAACTTTTGTTTTGATTCCTGCCAGTAAATATTGAAAACATAATGTATCTGAGAAAAATTCTTTCGTTGATCTTTAAGAATGTTTTAAAATATAGAGGGCCCAGGAACTAAAATGTCCGAGGACTCTTATCCTTACTTATAGTGTTTGTCCTCATAGACCAAAAGCGTTGCTCTGGCTCAGGTCATTATGTCTGCATTCTCACTAGCAGGAAGGAGGGAAGGTGAAGGTAAGAATCTTCCAGAAGGCTCTTGGCACTTGGCTACCATGTCCTTTAACTTAGTGGATAGATCTTAGAGATCTGAAAGTAATGTTGGTCAATATGGTTTCTAGGCTGTCTGTCCATTTGAGGCAGACAAATTCATTTCCTAAGGAAGTAGGTTATTTGTAGCCTGTTCACCAGGTGAAACATGCAAGAGACAGTATCTTCGCTCTTGAAATGGGGACCCACCACTTGCAAAGTACAGATGACTCCCTCCTCTCCACTTCTCTGCAGGTAGCCCTGCAGATGTCCCTGACCTCTCATTTGCCTGTTCTTCTGTTCTCTCACCCCTTAAATGACTTGAAAGTTGAGTCTAAGGGTCCTTTGTGATTTAACACATAGCTCCCCGCAAAGGGAGCTGCAAAGGAGTCAGTGTTTTCCAAACGGGTATCCTGGTGGGACTTAGTGAGCAAGAAGTGGAGGTGAGAATCCTTTCATGTGGTCAGAAACCTAGAAGAAAAAAGCTGTACGGTAACTAGCACCTGAACAAATTAACAAGTGAGAACAGTGTTAATGAGACCAAAATTGAGGGGTTGCCTGGACCCAGATAGCTTTCCTCTTCTATCTTTGACCTGGATCACCCATCATTCCAATAGTTATTTAACACCAAACTGGACACTGCTGGGGAGAGTTCACTCAAAGCTCTCCAAGATTGGAAAGTCACCTCATTCACTGGAAACTTACTTTCCAGTGAATTTGCTCTACAAATGGTTGGTCTGTTGAATGTTCCAGTGAATTTGAGAGTCCATTCCACAAGTCATTGGGGTCATAGGCTGCACATATCAGATGGGTGAGAAACTTGGGTGAGTCTATTTCTCTCCTTATCTCTAACCGCTCCCACTCAAGGATCCCCAAGCCTTGGATCCTTGGACTGGACAGAGGACTCTGTGTGCATTGCATTCATGTTTGTTACTTCCTGAGGTTCTCATGATCAGGGGCTGAAGTAGATTTGGTTCTTTGCATTATTTCTTTTTTAATTTTTTGTGGGTTTTTGGGGGAGCCCACACCCAACACTATTCAGGGCTTGCCTTGTGCTCAGGGATCACTCTGCCAGACCTTAGGGAACCATTTGTAGTGCTGTGGACTGAATTAAGTCAGCCACGTGCGACTCAAGCACTCCACCCACGGGACTATTGTCCCAGGCCTATTTCTTTAGCCCACTTCTTGCCGCCATCTAGAAACCAGACGTTAGAAGAGTTATTTTCATGTGTGGACTCGCAGACATGGGGCAGAGCTGCTACTGGCTCTCCCTGTGACCAGCTGCTCACGAGGCGCCCGGGAGGGATGGTGGGTTCTAGCCCTGGCCCACCATCCCAGCAGAGCCTCAGCAACAAGCCAGACGCACCCCCATTCCATGAGGGCCTCCATTTTCCACATCCGACTTCTCTCTCGTCAGACCTCCACCCAGCAGACCAGCCTATCAGCGCCCGGCTCATCGAAGTTCCACCCTGCAGCAGTCTTTCTTAAATCCGCCTCAGGTATGCCGGTCCAGAGACCTCGCAGACATGGGGCAGAGCTGCTACTGGCTCTCCCTGTGACCAGCTGCTCACGAGGCGCCCGGAAGGGATGGTGGGTTCCTAGCCCTGGCCCACCACCCCAGCAGAGCCTCGCAACAAGCCAGATGACCCCCCACTCCCAGGGGGCCTCCATTTTCCACATCCGACTTCTCTCTCGTCAGACCTCCACCCAGCAGACCAGCCTTTCAGCGCCCGGCTCGCACGGGCCGCTTGTGGCCGGGCGGTTCATCAATAAATGCTGGACTTAGAGATGCCTACAAGAATATGCTACCTGCACGGCAGAGCCTGGCAAGCTACCCGTGTTGTATTTGATATATATGCCAAATACCAGTAACAATTATAGACCTCATTCCGGAATGGATTGAGGCTCTTTATGTTCCTGGAGCAAGAAGATGCCTTGGGCTCTACTAGCATGAGACAGGACATATGGAGATGTTACTGGGGCCCGCCGAGCAAATCGATGATGAACGGGAAGACAGTGAGTGACAGTGATTTTCATGTGTGAACACCACCAAGCTTCCTCTCCTTTCTCTGCAGTAGAGATGAATATGTCCCCTCAACCTCTTCACCAGCCCTGTCTTAGTGGACAATTTTTTTAGAAACAGTATCCTGGGGGTCCAAAGGGGGACCCGTTTTACTGCGCCTGCAGAACTCCTGGTTTATTTTCCATTCACTCGCCCCAGAAATGAGAAGAAAACTGTCTGCAGTGGATCTGAGCAAGGTCTGAGTCTGCCCGAAGCTTTAGCATCAACAAAGTTAGAACGTGGTGGGTGGCTCAGCCTCTGCATCTGAGAAACAGGAGGCCCAGGCCTTTAAGAAGTCTGAGCTCAAAGTCACACCTCACAGCAGCGGATGCCAGCTACAGAAAATGTCAAGGTGACAAAGGTCAGCGGCTTCCTTGGGCTTCTGGAAAGAGGCTGATCATGCCGCCTCTCCTGCACCACCTCCAAGCAACTTGGACCAGACATATCACATTCCACACACCCTTTCTGGGAGTCTTCTCACTGGTTTAGAAGTTTGTTTCCAACTCGGACCACTCAATTTTGTCTTTCTTCCCCTTGCATAACATTTTTGAAGAATAAAATCAGTGGCCTGTGGCCAGCCGCTGCACATGGCTTCCCTCTGTTCTACTTGACTTCTAAAAGAGAATGCACCCGACTTCACACACGAAGGGGGCCATCTATCAGAATATTTCTGGGGGTGGTGGGGGTGTACTCTGAGCCCTGGGGGTGGGTCTAAGGTAGAAAAAGAGCCAAATCTAATTTTTTTGAGGGTTGCACACCTGATGTCAGGTAGTGAGAAGAACGCTCTGTCTGCAGGGCGAGGCTGGTATTGGTGCTTACAAACAGCATCACCTCGGGCTCAGGATCAGGCCATTGAGCCCATCCATGCTGCCTGGCCATATTCTTGCCAGTGTCAATGCTAAGCTTTGTGATGCCTCCCCTGGTCTCCGATAGGGAAAGTTCTCCCAGGTCATCCATCCTTCACAGATCTGTTGGCACGGGGGAAGAATTTGCCTCCCAACCTGCCTGACCTGCCCCTGGAGAGATCCCGAGGGTACTATGGGTCAGACTGGAACCCTAGGACTCCCTTCCCTAGCTTCTTCACAGGGATGTGTGACTGGGAGGCCCCAGCCCCACCCATAACTCTTTTTTCTTCACCCATTACTGTGAACCTCAACACAAATAGGCAGCTGGACTTTCCCCAGGAGAAATCCTGCAAGCCCTGCTCAGGTCTACCCCACAGACCACCCTGAGCCATCTCGGCAGCTCACTTGCTCCTCTCTGTCTCCTGTAGCCAATGCCCTCCTCTCCACACCCCACATCTGCTCCCAAGGCCACTGTTAGCCACTGTACTGGGGTGACAACTCCCTTCATTAGGAGCTCTAGAATGTTCACTCCTCCAGGCAGCCTGCTTTGATTGCCTCTTGCCTTCACTTATCTCCCATGGGAATGCCCTTCTGTCACCTGTCTGCTTCACGCCGGCTCTTTGCTTTCTGTGTGACTCCCTGGAGTTGTGGGATGTATATCTCAGTCATGAGGGCAGGACATTGGCCCTGTAATTTCTGGGCAGCCTTTGGCGATGCTGATAAGACAGACTGACGGAAGGGACCCCTTGGGCTTCTAATGAGTCAAATGGAAAAGTCCCGGGGGTCAGCAGGGTAAGGGTCCAGCTGGGGCACCTCTACTATGCTGTAATCCCCCCCATCTTCCAGGGTGCACACCTGTGGTACCCCCATTGTTTATGTGCGCCTCTTTCCCAAAGAAGCATCTGTTTCAGAGTCCTCTAAATTGCCACTAATCACCAGGCCCCCAACCAGGCTTGGGAAAGAGACCCCCCCCATCCTAGCATGCAGGCTCTGAAGTTCCACTGTGCCTATTATCTACCCTCTTGGCCTGTGAGGTGGTCTGCACAGGGGAAGTGAAGTGGAATGCATTCAAAGGGGCACTGGTCAAGGAAAACCTCCCTCTGGAGTCTGGCACTGCCAGACTCCTTTGACTAAGGAGTTGGGTGCAGGTTGGCTAGCAGGTTGGGGGCCACTGCCAGACACTCCTGTGCCTAGGAAGGAGGCTCTGTTCTGGCCACAGCACAGCTCATCTCCCCTAGTGGGACCCTCAGATGGGGAGGGCCTTGCTCTTGCCCCTCGATTTGGACAAGGCTGCTGCTCTGGCTTTGACCATGAAATGCGAGCAAATGGGACTAAGTGAGGAGATTTAAAACTGGTCCATGTGGCTGAGCTGATCTTTTCAGGCGCAGAGGCCTCTCAGCATGACCAATGTGTCCAGCTTGTCCCCCTAACTGGCTGTGGACTCAGCAGCCCAGGTCTGGAATGGGTACACCTTGAGCAGAAGGAAGTCGGTCTTGGAGAGGTCAAAGCCTGGCGGATGACCACAACGATTTATTCACCTCCAGGCAGCACGTCTGAGCGACAGCTCTGATGCACCACCCAAGAGAATCAAGGGCGAATAATTCTCTGAGCTGATAACTTTGGGGGTGGCGTGTTACACAGTTGCTGTAGAAGGGACTTGTCAGAGCAGAGGACAGATGGAACAACTGTCAACAATTGAGATGAAGGGGAGTGTACAGTGGAGCAGAGAACTGGGAGATCAGTGTGGGCTCTGTGAGGGAGACTGCCAGGATTTCCACTGAGGTCTGCAATAGGAGGAAGAACACCACCATCACACGGGGCTGTATTCTGGGCTCTAAAGTCTCTCCTGACTAACCTTGGGTCATCCTGGGGACAGGACAGCGATGCGCCTGAGGCAAAAGTGATCGCCAACACAGGTGGAGAAAACACTCTGGAATTTACACGTTTATTGGGGCTATTCCCACACTAAGGCACCATAGCACAGATGGAACCTTTGAATAATGTACCTCTTGGCAGGGGCAATCCAGAAATGCTGATACAGTGATCAATGGGCCCATTTGTAGGAAAATGCTTTCTCTCTCCCCACTATATTTAAACTCTGTGCTTTACAAAGTTGCTCATGCTGATTTGTTACAGGTATTGACTATCCCAACACCAATCCCAACACCACTGTCACCTTCCCTCAGCCATTGTCTTCCTTTCCCAACCACCCTTCAAGCCTGCCCCCAAAGCAGACCCACAAGAATTGATTTCATATTGCTTGTGACCACTAATTGGCTAACGGAAGGTGCATCTTCCTCCAGGTAGGGAAGCCCAGATTGGAGTATACGACTTCATCAGCATGGGTTTGATCTAAGTCCCCATCCCCATTGGCTAAGCAATTTTGTGCAGTGCACTGACTGTGCCACTGTCGTTGGCAGGCATACTGGGCAAAGGTTGGGATAGAAATGCAAGAAAAATAAATTAAAATGAAAACAGTGAATAGACTGACCCTCTCCACTGTCAATTCTGTTCACTTTGAAGCTTTTAATCATCTCTGCTCTATTTGACCTTGAGTTTCAAGCCTCAGGTGCTTATAAATTTTGAGTAGTTGAAAGATGCATTTAATTGAAGTTGATAAGTCTCTGATTGGACAGACAGGTTTTTTTTTTTCCAAAAGAGGAAACTTCTCTTCTGCTGAATCTCTAACCGGAAATACTGCATAGTGCTAAACTGAAAGCCAACTCCTACCTTTGTTGCTCACTCCTGCTTGTTAGATACCTCAGACAAGCAAGCACTGTGGGAGATAAAAAAAATCTTCTTCTGTAGGGCAATTGAACACCCCAGCAAAGACCAAGCCTGGGAATTCGATTGCTTGAGTTTAAAGAGCCAAATAAAAAGGAGTCCCATCTGGTTCCATTTTTCTGTTAAATTATCTCACACTGACCAAGTAGGTCCTTTCCTGAGTATATAAATACAGAAGACACACACATGGTTGTTATCAAACAGTATTGTGCAAAATGAAATGGGCTACTTTTATGATGAAATGGAGAAGAATGGCAGGCATTTCAAATACACGGGTTTCTCTTCAGAGGGTCTGGAAGCAATCACTCATGAAGACAGCTACTTTATCTCTTAGAGTGTGGACCATTCTAGAAGGGACATCAGATTAGGTTAAAATCAGTGACTTGGTCAAACTGGCAATGAACCAGAGAGGCAGGGAAACTTCACTGCCGTTTGTAGGGAGAAGGTAGTCTGAGATAATGACAGATAACATCCCTGCCCAGGGTCTCAAGCTGGTCTTTTGGACAAGGTCTCAAATGTGCTGACCATATGTGAACTCAGAACCAACAGGAAGGACTTACTAGGATTTTCTATTCTCTTTGGGTCTCAGAGAATTACCGTATTGTTGCTACCTCATTCCCATCCTCAAATTGTTCTGGGCAATGCCCAATAGATGAGGAGCAGAAATCAAGGAAAGACCCCCACACTTTAGCTGGGGTGGGCCTTAAAATGACTCCAGACTGAGCCAGGAGTGCATGTGAAAAGTGTGTGTGGGTGGGGTGATACTCCCAGCCAGGCAGTTGGTGGAGACTAATATTATCCAGCAGCTACTCAAAAGAATATCACACCCTCCCCAGATAAAATGTCCCCAGGACCTGTGTGAGCAAAAGGATGTTGGTGGGAGGAGAGTGAGACAATGAGCTGCAAGTAATAAAAGGTTATGAGGTTGGGAGGGGGAGAAGGGCCATGAAATAGTTTCCTCGTACCACCCGACCTTGGAATTCCCAGATGCTCTTCTTTTTTATAGGCTGGGTTAGAGGAGAAGATACTTGCCTTGCACTGGGATTCATGGATGGTGTATAAACGCTGTATGAGTGGACCAAAGGAAAGGACATTTTGAATTGGCCCAGGGATAGGAGTTGAGTCTTTATCCAGAATCATCTTCTCTTGAACAGATTAGGTTAAAACTAGTGTCTTGGTCAAACTGGCAATGGACCAGCGAGACACAGAGACTTTACTTCCCAGTGAGCTGGAGGAAGGTAGTCTGAGTTCATGAAAAAAAAAAGCACAGAGGAAAAGGTAGTCTGCCCATTTTCTGGCAGCAGACATGAAAGGGAATTGTAAATGTTTAGAAAAATCAAAGACCTACTTGGAAACCTGCAGTTCTAGCAAACGAGTCCTGTCCAGTCCATTGAGATTCTACAGTTTACAATTCTATTTTATTCAAAAAATTTATTGAATCACAATGAGATACACAGTTACATGGTGAAGGGAATAGGTATTGGAACATTATATAACTGAAACCCAATCATGAACAACCTTACCGTACCCATTAATGGTGGCTTTTTAGTGTATATAATTCCAATACCACACCCATCACCCTCTCCAAAGGACCCAATACCTCTTCCTCTCAGAGTCCCTCCCCCAACTCAGTGTGAATCAGTTCTCCCATTATATTGTCCTTGGACCTTTATTTCTTCCTTGACATGTATCTTTAAATCACATACATGAGAGAGCCCACTCTGTATCTATCCCTTTCCTTTGACTTCTTTCCATCCAGTGGAGATCATCATTGAAGAGACTGGAAGCTTCTAAGAGGAATAGGGTTTAAATGCAATCCTCAATAAGGCAGTTCCATCCTATAGATCTTTATAGCATTTAAAGAGACCATGTTTATTAGAATTAGGAGATGGACCTTTCCTTCTGTGTCTGCCCCAAAAGATTCAGATGCTAAATAAGACCCATGCTATAGAAGGTGAGAAATATATTGTGTGGTATAAGTTCTAGGGAAATCATAATGTGACCAACTACCCATAATTAGATGGTGGGCGATGTGGAAAATGTTGATTCATTATAGTTCAGACTTCTCTAAAAGGGCCCAGGTGGGACATTAGTGAGAAGGAACCCACTTTATGACATGGAGTTTTCCATTTCCAATGGCAAGTGGTAGGTGTGGTAATGGGAACAGTGTGGGTTTCTGAAGGAAAAGTGACGTGAACTTGAAACCCAATAGCCCCACTCTTTTAGCACTCTGGCTAGCAGTGGTTTTCAAAGTCTGTGACTGAAGAACCTATGGAAAATTGGGCAATCAACTGGAGTGAACCTTTTGGTCCACTCTGGCTCACAGATAAGTAACACCCAGCCTGGAGCTCCTTAATCACTCCTCAATCTCCTTTCACGTGGGGTGGAGAGTCTACATCTGATCGGCCTGATTTGGGATAATAAAGTACATTCGATATCCAAGGCTTATTTGGGAGGGACTTGCATTAGTTTTTTGCCATATTGAAAAAAAAAGAAGGAAATGACAAAGAAACTCATGTTTTCCAGAGGTAAATTCACACTTAAGTGTTACTGTATGTCAAGAGCAGGCAGGCCTCCGTAGTTCCAGATGCTCTTTACATCTCTTACAGACTCTAAGGGAAGAACAGAGCAGCAGAGAAGGAAGGATGGTGGGCTGGTTGAAGGATCCAAACGAGGGGCCCTTGTGGTGAGGGAGGCTTAATGGAACATCCAGTTGGCTGCCCAGTGACTGGACCAGTGTCCTGCTTGGTCCCGCAGGACCACTGTTTTTTGCCGCTTCTTCCCAACACTCATCTCCAGGAGGTGAACCCAGGCTGAGCTCCCCACACCTCCTCAGCCCAAGTAAACTACGCCTGACAAGCTTCCAACTTGCCCTGAGAACTTGAAGCTGCTCCAGGAGTAAGCAGAAATAAAGTTTGGAAATAAAGATCAGCATGAAAATCGCCAGGTTTTCCCACCTCATTTCTGCACGGTTTCCTGGCAAGGACTAGAGACGACTCATTTGCTCAAACTGCAGGTGTCTAAGAAGATCTTTGATTTTTTCTAAACATTTACAATTCCCTTTCATGCATGCGCCAGAAAATGGGCACTGAAATCGAAATGTAAATCTTTCAGCAAACGTGAGTCTGTGCGATGCCAGACTCCTCTCGGAGGAGCAGGTTATCAAGAGACCCACAGAGAGCAAGGATGGAAGAATGTTCAAAGGGCACCACCTCACACCGGAAGCGGAAGAGTCATCCAGAAGTGGTGGGACCTTGACCTGATAGCCAATTAGATGCTTGGACCGGCCAGGTCAAAGGCGGAATACATTGCTCAACCCCTGAAGATGTAGGGCATTGCTCAAGACAGAGGACAATCCTTAAAATCCTTTCTCCAAGTCTCACAGTCTCAAAAATGCCTATTAGAGGGTGCGGGGTGGGGGGGAGAGGCGTGCTTCTTTTCTCTCTTCAAGTGGAAACCAAGTACACCCAAACACTGACTTTTCCTTTAGAAACGCCTCCCATGCTGAACTGAATCTTCTCTGACTCTCAGGAAACTCAGGGACTGTCACACTCATCCTGTTGGTCCTTCTTTCTCTTCAACACTGACCTTTCTTCCTTGTTAAAGCAACTCATATATATAAACCATCGCCACGTAGCTAAATGGAGACACCCCGCTGCTCCTTGGTAACAGAAACAGTAAATGCTCGTTGAACCTGTAAAAAGGTGCAGACCTGTACTTGCCTGGCACTTTATTTTTCTCATCATGTGTTCCAGCAAAATGTGACATATGGACATTTGCTTTGAAGTATTGTTCAGAGGTCCTTTATCCCTAAATTATTCAGATAATGTAATAAGAAGTTGGCATATTTGATAAAATAATTCTAAAATGCATTAGGAAAAACAAAGATGAGAATAACCAGGAACTCCTTTAAAAAGCGTGGCATAAATATATATATATATATATATATATATATATATATATATATACATATTATGATACCAATATCCAAGGTCAAGTGAAACATATATCAGGAGGTCTTGTCAAAAGTGGAAATTATCACAAACGTGTGGGAGTCAGAGGTTAGGTAAGACAGAAAAACGGAACAGTGTGCTAATAATTGTCGAGGGTACTAATGCCAACCTAGAACTGAGCATTAAATAGAGGCAAAAGGATACACATGCCAACCTCTTAATGTATGTTCTGTAATCCATAGTCTGGAAGGGAAGGAAAAGAGAAAGAGAGAGAGAGGGAAAGAAATAAAGAACCTGCCATGGGGGGGGAAGGGGAGGGAACCGGGGACGTTGGTGGTGGGAGATGGGCACTGGTGGAGGAACGGGTGCTAGAACACTGTATGACCAAAACCAAAAATATGAACTTTTTTAATTGTATATCTTTTATTTGTATATCTCACGGTGGTATAATAAAATACTTAAAAAAATAAATAAATAAAATAAGAACAATTCAAAAAAATGGGAATAAGGATAAATTAATTCTTCTAGATATTAGAATATAAATTACAATAATGTTGTAGTATCATATAAGTCGATGGGGGATTTATTTCAGTGGAATAATTTAGAAGTTTCCAGAAAAATAATCACATATGTCCCAAGATTCAGTATGTGATAAAGGGCATTTTCAAATAAGTGGGAAAATTATTGAGTGCTATTGGAACAACCAGGTAGCTATCACCTCTTCTCCCCCAGATAAATTCCAGATGCTCTAAATCTAAAAGTAATAAATCCATAAAATTACTAGAAGAATGGATATTCATATAATCTTTGGTAGGAAATTTCTAGGCCCAGTACAAATTCTATAAGCTCTAAAGAAAAAGATCGAACATATGAAAACATAAAAATAAAAACCTTCTGTACAACGAACACCATAAACAAAGTGAAAAAATGAGACAGAAAATATATTTCTGTCTGAGGTTAGAAAAAATGTTTAGGATGCATGTAAGAGGGCAAATATCCCCTGCCAGAAAAACCTGCTTATAAGAAACTCAGAAGCTCCGGGTTGATGGCTTATAAAATGTTTTCAAATTTGTACTGTCAGAACAGTATTTGAGACATAATTGCATTTTAAAGGTACCCATTGTTTAATTAAATTAAGGGGATGGATCAATAGTATAGCGGACAGGGCATTTGCCTTGCTGTTATCCATATGGTCCCTGAGTACTGCCAGGAGTGATCCCTGAGTGAAGAGTCAGGAGTAATCCCTGAACACTACCAGGTATGGCTCAAAAAAATACAATTTAATTAAGCATTTTGTATTTGTCTTTGTTAAATATAGTAGTTCTGTTTCAGACACATGATCTTTTTATTTTATTTTATTATACCATCATATTTATTTTATTATACCATCTGCACGGCAGAGCCTGGCAAGCCTCCCGTGTCGTATTTGATATGCCAAATACCAGTAACAATTATAGACCTCATTCCCATGACCTGATGGAATGGTTTGAGGCTCTTTTATATTCCTGGAGCAAGCAGATGCCCTTGGGCTCTACTAGCATGAGACAGGACATATGGAGATTTTACTGGTGCCCACTCGAGCAAATCGATGATGAAAGGGGAAGACAGTGATACAGTGATACAGTGATACCATCATGAGATAGACAATTACAAAACTGTTCATAATTAGTTTTCAGTCATACAGTATTGCAACACCCATCCCTCCACTAGTGCACATTTCCTACCACCAATGTTCCCCCAGATTCCCTCCCTTCTCCCCCCCAGCCTGCCTCTATGAGAGCTCTCTCTGTGTCTGTGTCTCTGTCTGTCTCTGTCTCTGTCTCTGTCTCTGTCTGTCTGTCTGTCTGTCTGTCTGTCTGTCTCTCTCTCTCTCTCTCTCTCTCTCTCTCTCTCTCTCTCTCTCTCTCTCTCTCTCTCTCTCTCTCTCCCATCTTGTGGCTAGCAGTCATACCTTTAGGGGTTAGACATGATCTGTTTTTGACCAGGGAGCAATTCCATGAGATTGAGAAAGAGACTCCCCGGCCGCTTCCTCATCTGTCTGGTTCAATAGGAGGCTGAGGTTAGGAAAAAATGCGGCAAAGGACCTGGGGAATATATAATACACATGAGTTTCCCCTCCCTTCCCTTACCTGGGCCCACTGATGGGAAAACCGAGCTTCAGAAAGGGCATTGACTAGCTCAAGTCTTCCCAGTTCATGGGATGGAATTGGTCCTCGTACTCTGGATCAAACTTGTCCACCTGGACAAACTAGCCTCTGCCCACTCCCTGGCCTGGGTTCCTCCCCATATCTGTAGCATTCTGAATTTTTGTTCTTGCTCCTTTAACCCAGGCCGTAAACCTTTGCCCTTTATTTGCTTTATCGACCTGATTCATTGAGCTAGAACACAAGCATTCCAATGACTGCAGGTTACAATTCCTTGGAAGCTCTTAAAAAGAGGAGTCCTCAGGCCACACCACACTCAAAATCCGGCTAGGACCCAGGCATTAGTAAACTTCTAAAGTCCCCCAATTTTGTTGTGCAGGGCAGATTTAACAGGGCGGGAGTATCTTAACATTGTAAACACTTGCCTCTGCACTAAAACCAGTCCAACAATCCGGGAAACAAGCTTAGAGATCAAAGTGATGGTATAGGTGGCCCCGCTGATTAGAGAGGTGTTAGGATGGGAATGAGAACCAGCATGGCGTGTCTTCCATTGTAGCATGTTTGGGAAACCTTGGTTCTTCTCCAAGTACAGACAGTCTCTTTCCTCAGGCAACTGTCACCGCAGAAAGGAACTAGACTTGAAAGAGCTATGCAATCGCGGCCCTCAGCCCTCACTCCAGTTTTTTGTTTTTAACTTTTTTTTTTTGCTTTTTGGGTCACACCCGGCAATGCTCAGGGGTTTCTCCTGGTTCTGCACTCAGGAATTACTCCTGGCGGTGCTCGGGAGACCATATGGGATGCCGGGATCAAACCCGGGCTGGCACAGGCCGCCACGTGCAAGGCAAACGCCCTACCCACTGGGCTATCACTCCGGCCCTCACCTCCAGTTTTTGTACCAGAAATTAAATTTCTCTCCCTTCCCCACCTTATTTTTTGCACTTCTCTGTCTTCGCTTTGACCCTAGGGGTGATCATTTTGAACTATCCCTCCAGTGGCCAAGGCAGGCATCTCTGCTTTGGTAGCCTTCCTGAGGGGTGCCCACCCTTGGGGAAAGTCTCTCCTCTCTCAGGCTGTTTCACTCTAGGGAACACCGGCATCTTTTCCCTGACTCAGTGATTTCCCTAGAGCTCTGGCAAAATTTACCTCCTCATGTTTCCACTCAGGATATACTTAGGTAAGAATCACTATGCATAAAAGTCAATTTGCTCTGGGCGATCATATTGGTCATTACTTCAGCTTAGAATAGGAAAACACTTTGTCATTTTCCTGGTCAGAAAGCCTGCTCAGGTCCTGTCTGGGGCTCCAGAAAGCCTGCTCGGGTCCTGTCTGGGGCTCCAAAAAGCCTGCTCGGGTCCTGTCTGGGGCCCCAGGATCAAAGACTCAGTTTGTGAACAACAGGCCAGAGGGTTGTGAACAACAGGCCAAAGGGTCCATCAACATGGCTGGGGGAAATGGGCTTTTTGTTTCTGGAGAAATTAAACATGCCTTTTTTTTTTCATTTACCTCTAATGAAAATTGGAAGGTCTTTCAGATATATGTGTGCCACTAACCAAAGTCATGTCTGACTTTTTTACCTATAGTCTGAGGCGTTACATGTCATGTGATAGCTGTTGAAATTCTCTTTCAATGTTATTTATGCTCATTCTTACCTTGAAGGTATGGTAAGTATTAAACCTGCCCCAAGAATTCATTAATGTACTAACAACAAACATACGGAGTATTATGTTTCCATTTACAAATGTTTTGATAATGGGTTTTTTCCACATAATTGCTTGCCTTTCATTGTTTTGCATTGAAAAACTAGTTAAATCATTACAAACAAGTTGAGAGAATAAACAAGAAACTGAAATGCTTGCACATTTGATTAATATATCTTTTTTAATTTAAGAAAAAAATGACTCCAGCCATTTAAGGAATTACGGTGAGGAGTCACCGCAGGGCATGCAGGCAGCTCAGATCCCTGCATCAGCATCCCGGGGTGGTGGCCCGGAGTGGCCCCCGCGTGTTCGCCCAGCCGGCATCATTGGCTGTGCAAGGACCAGAGTGAGGGAGAGCTGGACTCATCCCAACAAGATCCTCCCACCATCGGAAGTCACCCCAAGAGCTGCTTCCTTGCATGGTACAGACAGAACAGGGAATTCAAGCACACCTGCAAGGAGGAGCCTCAGGCTCGTGGGCAGGTAGGAGCCAAAGGGCATTTCGTGTTCAGAGCCAGGCTCTGATGGACTGACCTGGCATGCTCGTGAAAACGGTGCAGCCGCATGGCCCGGGTGTGGGGTGTTGCCCAGGACAGGCAGCTGCTGCTTGGGTCCCCCAGAGCCTCCTGCTCTCGCCTGGTCTCTGCACCTCTCCCTTCTGAGTAACCTCCTCTGCTTGCTCCCCTGCTCAGAGTTACTATAGCTCTAGCTCTGGCTCTTTCCAGTGAGCACTGTGCCTGCAGCCGACAAAAGACTGGACTGACCAGGAGACGTAGGTAGGGTCATGGGTCAGTGCTGGTCAATGGGTCAATGGGTCAAGAGGAAGGAGAATGGTTCATATTCCAGTTCATTTGGAAACCAGGGTGAACTCCCTCTGGGATTTCTTTCCCTACTGAAGCCTCACCAGAAGAGGCCTCTGACTTGGGTGGGTTGGGTTGTCCAGCTCTGATCCAATCAGGTGCAGAGAAGGAACATGATTGACACATGCCTGTCCCATCCCTTGAGAACAGAGCGTGTGTAGGGGACAATATTCAGAGGAAAGAGGGAGACAGTGCTGATCCTTAAGTGGGAAGGTCAGGCATCGCCGGGCAGAGTAGTACCCACCTGAAAGTACCTTCTCTTGGGCTGATCCCTACTAGCCGGTGTATCCATAATACAAACTGTGTTCAGGATCATTCAAACAGTGTGTGAAGCACTGTGGTGCCTAAGTGGTGTCACTGGCCTTGATTCAATAGATCCACCGTCCTTCCCCTCCCTCCCACCCCATGCCACAATCAAGGGAATCCAGAATGTCTCCTTGGCCAGTTTTTCCCGGTAGTAAAATGTTGCAGGACTCCTAAGGGCCGCTGCATCTGCTCTGGATTGCCTCCCGCAAATCACTTCGTAGATAAGGGGGTAGTCTAAACGTGGCAGTTTATCCGACCATGTATGCTGTACTAGCTGGTATAAATATTCTCCCATGCTATCATAATCATCGTGGGACTAGCTAGATCTTACCAGCATATTAGCCTGGCCACGTAGGACACGTAAGTAATTAGACCAGAGAGAAATGCTGTTTGCTTCCAAACAAACAAGCATGGCTCCCTGATAAAATATAAAACTACAATGAAGTAGGGAGAGACTTGTGAAGGCTTGGAGAAATATTTAACTGGCATTGGTGTTGATCTTTGGTACAGTGACATGCCATCTCAGAAACCCCCTTCTCTACATTTCAAAGGCATTCCCGGCTCAAAACATTAGCACAGTAAAGGCCCTAGGTGAGATGCAGGGAGGGATTACCTAGGGCATTGGACCCTCCCTGCTTTCCATAACAATGGGAGGAAGGTCTGAGTTGCGGTGGGGGTGTTATAAACTAGCCGGTTCCCCGCTCCCTGTCTTCTTCCCGGTGGGATCTCGCCTTGTGAGCGTTTATTCCCCTTGGAAGTTTTACACATGGTGGTCGCCATCTTGGCCTACACGTGGCTGGGGTTCTAGCCTGGAATCCTAAGCATCGGGTTTTCCTTTTGCTGATTTGTATGCCTGAACCTGTGATAAGTAAAGCCTTTTAAAACTATCGGATTCCTGAGTGTTCATCCATTCCTCGCCGGCTTCGGAGGTAGAAGGGAACTCGCTTCCCGGCACTGTCGGGACCCCAGCGGAGCCCCCGATAGTAAAATAGAGCCAGGGCTGAATTTGTTCTCTACCGTCTATGACTCCGGAAACAAATTTCACACTCTAATCCCATAGATACCCTTCATTCTACTAAGACGGTCATTCATTCTCATTAAAGGTGAAAAATTAGTCATATTTGCAATGTTTCCTTGTCTTTGGATGAGCACTATCAGTTTTCTGTTCTCCATTGGGAGGGAAAGGCAGTTGGGCCACACTTGGTAGTGCTCAGGGGCTATTCCTGGCTCTGTGCTCAGGAGTCACCATGGCAGTGCTCGGGGAACCCTATTGGTACCAGGGATTGAACTGGGTCAGCCACAGCAAGGCAAACACCTTACCTCTTGTACTATCTTTCTGGTCTCTTGTTGTTGTTGTTGTTGTTCTATTGTTTTTTCTTTTTTTCTTTTTTTTTATTAAATATTTTATTATACCACCGTGAGATATACAATTACAACGTTGTTCATGTTTAGGGGTTTCGGTCACATAGTGTTCCAGCACCCCGTCCTCACCAGTGCTCATTTCCCACCATCAATGTCCCCAATTCCCTCCCACCTCCCATAGCCTGCCTAAATGGCAGGTTCTTTATCTATTTCCTCTCTCCCTCTCTCTCTTTTTCCTTCTCTTACATATTGTGGGTTGCACTACATACACTTAGAGGCCATCATGTGCATTTTTTGCCTGTATTTAATGCTCAGTTCTAGGTTGGTATTAACCCTTTCGACATTTATCACACTGTTCCCTTCTCTGTCTTACCTAACCTCTGACTCCCACATGTTTGCAGTAATTTCCACTTTTGGTAAGACCTCCTGATCCACGTTTCACCTGACACTGGATTTTGGTGTCATAATATGCATATATACATATATATATATGTGTATATATATAATATATATACATATATGCCATGCAAATAATGCCTCTATTGTTTTTTCTTCCTTGATTTTGTGCTGGAGCTGGGAATAGAAGTTGGGGTCCTGCATTCCAAACATAAGCTCTAGCCCCAGAGGGCTAACACCTCTGCCTTGTTTCCTTTCTAAGTCTAACAATAGACTTAGAAATGATTGACAGATATAACTTTATTATTACCCTTATTATAAATCACCACGCCTAAATTAAAAAAACATTTTGTCCAAGTACTGTTTAGTCAAATGAACCTGCCATCTTTCTGGTCCCCAGCTCCCACTCCAAGCCCCTTTCTTGAACAGGACCAGATGAATTTCAGAGCCTATACGTGCTGCAGAGGAAGCACACAGGTAACACCCACGTAGGTTGTCATTTAATTGTGCTAGAAACAAATCAGTGGGTCGCCCTCATGTTGTGCACACACAATGTCTCCAACACCAGCTTTTCCTCAGAACAGCTGCAATCAGCTTGGGGTTCTCTATGTGTCCTCTTCTCGGGGACCTCTTCCTCCATTCTCTAGACACTGCCCTTGTCGGAGCACCGCCCTTGTGCTCATGTGAGAGTGGGGCCTTTAGCCAGTGGGCACCATAAGAAGACTCTCCTCTAGCCCAAGCTTCTAAGAGGTTGCTGAATGTGACCAGCACAAGGTAGCCATTTGCTGACTAGAACATTGAGCTGTGAAGAGTCTGCCTACACAGCTGATGAAGTGCCCAAGGAAAATGTAGGGAAGAAGCTTTTTTGACAGAGATGTGAAGACCAGATGCATCCTGCAGCCTGGGATTGTACACAGAGCTGCAGAAAAGTGGACTCTGGACGGAAGTCACAGCAGTGGTATGCCCGCATGCCCTCATTTAGTCCTGCACAGGACCTGGTTCCTTCATTTTCTATATGAAAAAGTCTGCTGACCTTGGCTATTTCCTCCCCCTTAAATTTTGAAGCCATGAACAGGATGCAATCTGGCTGTTAAAACAAGGAGAGCTTTTAAAAGATGGAAAATTAGCAACATGTGGCCGAGGAACCCAAAAAAAGACCTCAAAGGGATGGGGGAAGCTTGTGAGAAGTTTCAGATGTCGCTGGGATCCGGGGAAATTGCTGGGATGGAGACGTGGCTCCATGTGGTTGGGGAAGGCCGTCAGGGACTTTGCGCCCAACTTGGCTCTGACTGAGCTTTTCTTCTTTTTCTCTTCCCCAGCCTCAGCCAAATAGGGACAAACATTCTACTGCTTAGAGAGTCTCTTGGTCATTCTGACCATGAAGATCAAGGAATAACCATTTTTCCCATCAACACTTAACTGCCAGCCCTTGATCTTGTGCTCAGCCCTTCCCCCAAATGAAAGAGATTCCAGCAATGACAATATAATAAGGTCCCAGAGGGCCTTTTGCACTGCCTGAGGGAAATGACACTTGCTCTCAGTTTATTGCAAATTTTGCATTAACCAGAGCACTGTCAGTGGCAATGCAGCCAGCCTGGGATGAAACATTAAGTTTCACCTCATAAACCATAAGCATAATGGAACTGGCTCTAGCAACCTCTGGATCCAGAAGCGTGGACACTGTTAGACCACCTCTTTCACACACTTGATCTCTTGCTTTCATTCACGTATTGTTGGACTTTCTCTACCCTTCAGGCCCTAGATTCTTCCTGCCTCCGTTTACTAGACCCAACACACTCCTGCTCAGTAATACAAAAATTCAGGGAAGGACTCCGATTGAGCAGTCCTGGACCAATTACTGAGGAAATGGGGCCCTCTGATTGGTCAGTTCAGGATGGCACCAGGCCTACACTGGGCTGAGTTGCCCCCAGCACATGGCAGGAAGTTGAAGAGAAGTTTCTTATAAGTAAGGAGTTGGGAAAAGGGAGAAAAGTAGAGTTGGGAAGACCCAAACAGCAATGTGGTTAAATCAATCATCAATTTTAAACTTTCAGTATCTCTATTGGAAACCACAAGGGGGAGAGAGAGAGAGAGAGAGAGAGAGAGAGAGAGAGAGAGCCAAAGTGCCTGTCATAGAGGCAGGCAGGGGCAGGGCGGGAAGGAAACTGGGTTCATTGTTGGTAGGAAGGTAGGAAATGTACACTGGAGGAGAGACGAGTGATGGAACATTGTATAACTTAAACCTGATCATGAACAACATATATCACTTGTCACTTGTCTTCCTGTTGTTCATCGATTTGCTCGAGCGGGCACCAGCAACATCTCCATTCATTGGGAATGAGGTCCATTATTGTTACTGTTTTTGGCATATCGAATACACCACGGTAGCTTGCCAGGCTCTGGGTTCCTGGGAACAATATATATATAAATATAATAAATTGTCAACCCCGCCCAGGAGCTGCCATCGCCATAACATGAAGAGGCTCACAAGCAGCTGGGAAGGCTGGAACTGGGCTCGCCCGGGCCCAGCTGAATAGGGGACCCCAGGAGGGCAGACGGGTTTTTGGGGAGGGGGCCCGCCACCTCTGGGGGGTCCCGGAAGCAGCCCGATGAGACTCGCCCATCACACTAGCCACCATTTTCGCTGTCCGGACGCTGGGAAACTGCCTCACGACCAGATTAACAGAGCAAAACCAGTTCGAGCCCAGGTAGGTGGCTCCCAGAAGCGGGAATCACTGGGAATTCGTCAGATGGAGTCAGGGGTTCGGCCATTCCCCTCTCCATTCTGTCGAGCCTGGTGCCCCCGCCCCAGGAGCTGCCCGGGGGCCACGGCCATAACATGAAGAGGCTCACTGGCGGCTGGGGAGGCTGGAACTGGGCTCGCCCCAGGCCCAGCTGAATAGGGGACCCCAGGAGGGCAGACAGGTTTTGGGAGTGGGCCCGTCACCTCTGGGGGGTCCCTGGAAGCAGCCGGATGAGACTTCGCCCATCACACTAGCCACCATTTTCGCTGTCCGGATGCTGGGAAACTGCCTCACGACCAGATTAACAGAGCAAAACCAGTTCTGGCCGGGTCCATTAAAGTAATGGAAACAGTAATGTCTTTTAATGCACTGCATTCCACGAAGAGCAGGAAAGTTTGGCGGGAGGGAGAGATAAAAGAGGAGAGAAATGACATACAGAACCCGCCAAGTAGTTGAGGTGTGGGAGGGGGAGGGAGGTGGGGACATTGGTGATGGGAGATGGGTTTGGGTGGAGGGATGGGTGTTAGGAACACTGTAGAACCAAAACTCTACATGAGCATCTTTTAATTGTATGTCTTAAATGGTGTAATAATATTTGGGGGGGAATAATAAAATAAAATTGAATCGGAAATAAATAAATAAATAAATAAATAAATAAATAAATAAATAAATAGTCAATTTACTGTATCGCGATTTCCTAGGGTAACTGTAGCAAACCATCACCAATTAGGTGGCTTAGGACAGTGGGAATGTTTCTCTCACCATTCAGGAAGCCAGATGTCCAAGCAAGGTGTGGCAGGACAAATAGGTTCCAAGAGAGAGGTTGTTTGTCTGGCTTCTCCCAGCTGCTGGGGACATCATTCCTTGGCTCGGGGGGCTACTCCACCCCCATCCCTGTCACTGTCTCTTTCACTGTAGAGCTTGCTTGTACCTCACTCTCCTCTCCTAAGGACACATGTCTGTGGACTTAGAGTCCCCCTGAATGGCCCAGAAGCATCTCAGGAAGGACCTCCATTCCTCTTGTTTAGTGTTTTGGGGATATACCTGGCAGGGCTCTGGGCTTGCTCCTATTTCTGAGCTCAGAAATCACACCTTGTGGTGTTCTAGGGACCATAAGGGTTGTGGGGGCTTGAACCTGGGCAAGCGTACTCCCTATACTATCACTATACTTCCTGTTCTATGCCCCCGCCCCGTTCCACTTTATAAAGACATTTTTCGCATTCACAGGTCCCAAAAGTTAGGTCACAGACCTATCCTTTGGGGGGGTCTGAATTCGGCCCAGTATGTCCCATCTGAGGAAGTCTCTCAAGATATTTGGGCCCGTTTTGCACTCCCAGACAACTTTCTTTCAGGTGCCCAAGTGTCCAGATGCAGTGGACCCCGAACAGCTCTGGGTCATGGCAGCATTCCCTGGGACCCTTTCCTTGCCCTTCTTCTCTCTGATCTTTCCCCCTCTCTGCAGCTACAATATGGTGGTTCAGATTCTCTCTGGTCTGTCTTTACTGGCAGTGTAAAGAATAACTGTATAATTCTTCCTAATTAATTAAGAAATCAAATGAAAACTTTCCTTTGGGAAAATTAATGAATTGGACCTCGACTCTCTCATTTGTAAAATGGGAATAATAACAGCGCCTCCCTTGTGAGGTGGTTCTGAGACTCAAATAAAACCGTCGGAAGCAGAGGGAGCACTTGCCACACACTGAGAATGTAGTTGTAATTATAACCTTGGTGCTGATGTGTTTTCTAGTTTCCTTTTCTCATTTCTCTCATGACTTCTCTCACTTTCCTTCTCATTTTCTCTCTCCAAGTTGTTGGGTTAGTGCAGACCCCATACACTCTATCCTATGCCTCCAAACCACCCAGAGTAGCCTGGAGAAAATGCTGGAAAGTCATGCCCCACCCTGGGACATTGGATGCCAAGGGCTCTGGGCTGAGTCTGTGCTTCTGATGGTCATGAAGGCTGGAGTTGTCGGATGCAACCAGACTTGGAGGTCACTGGAAATAGGAGGAACACTAGGGATGGGAAATTCATTAATTTACTGTACAGTGCGGCTGGGCTCTTCGCCTCAGTTTTCTCATCTGTAAAATGGGATACTAAGGCTTCCTCTTCAAGCTCGTCTTCTCCCCTTGCTTGTCTCTGCATCTTTGCTGGCAGAGAAGTCCACACCCTTCTTCTCTTTCTCTCTCCTCACATAAATAAATTGGCTTTATTCAATAGAAACTATCTTGCTTCGATTACAAAAAAAATAGACAGGGGCCGGAGCGATAGCCTAGCGGATAGGGCATTTGCCTTGCACTCGGCTGGCCTGTGCCAGCCCGGGTTCAATTCCCGGCATCCCATATGGTCCCCGAGCACCGCCAGGAGTAATTCCTGAGTGCAGAGCCAGGACTAACCCCTGAGCATTGCCGGGTGTGACCCAAAAAAAAAAAAAAAGCAATAAATAAATAAATAAATAAATAATAGACTAGGATACTAGTAGGATGGCAAAAAGGAGGCATGCGTTGCAGTGATGACACTGTTACCAAGCAATCTTCAGGAGTTACGGCCAGTCCTTGTGGCTCTGGTTCTGTCCTTCATGTCTATGCACCAGGAGCAGCTTCTCCCCCCTGGTGCTGGCCATCCAGCCCAGGTATCAGGGACTCCATGGCCCAGACACCAGGGACCACTGCTGTATCCTTCAGGAAGCCTCCTGGATGCACTCCTGGGGTCACTCTTTAAAGTCTCAGGCCAGGTTCAGAATCCTGGTCTCAACTGACTAACAGCTTCCCAACTAGCATTCCCCTACAAGTTACATTACTGTCCCTAAAGAAGACAGTACATGGGCACTATCCCTTTATTGGGCTATTTGACTTTTTTTTTCCCTTATGGCTGCTCCCTGCTTACAAAAGATTTGGTGGAGGCAGAAGCACAGGAGTAACACACTCAGGCCCCTGTGCTGATTCTGCTTTAAAGGAAAATAAGAAATCCTACCATTACCTTCTTCCATGGCCCAAAGGATTTCTTGCCCTTGGCTTCCAGCTTGGCTCTAGGCCTAAAATATCCCAAGAATAGACTTCAGACCCCACAAAGCACATGTTGGCTCATGACACTATTCAGGTGTTCAGGAACTTCTGGGTCAGCAAACCAGGGGAACAAAACTGCCATCGGGTTACTACAGAGCCAAGGAGGACCAACATGGAAGCCATAGGGTGAAACAGGCTAGGAGGAAAAGCTGGACTCAGCCCAGAAACTGAGGATGCTTTCTGAATTGAAGAGTCCAGCTTGAGGTCATCTCTGGCTTTTTGAGAACTCCCCACCTCTTTCTCCCTGTCCACATAACCGTCCCCGCCCCATTTTTCCCACACCCAGTAGAGTGGTGACGGCAGGGTTGAGCAGAATTGCCTGCAACAAATTCTGCTTTCTTGGCTCCCCTCTCCCAACAGGCTCCTTGACTCCTGACACGGATGTTTACTCTCCACATGGGTCCTGGGTCCAGCTTCCTGTTTGCTGGGTTTAACCTGGCCTCCATCCCTCTGGTTACCATGGAGCTGCTGGCTGACCTACATGTGAAATTGTGTACATATATGAGTCATGAATGAATCTAGAGAAAAAAGTTGCCAGAGCTTTCCAGAAAGAGCACCATTGGGCAATAATTCTTGGCTCTATCAGTCACCCACTTCAAGAGGGTGTTGTACAAGGTCTTTCCTGGGTGCAGAAGGATGCAACAGTCACCTTGAAATCGAATTGAACAATGTTGTCAACCCCTGGAAAAGAAACCTCCAGGAGTCATGGTTCCCCTGCTACACTCACCCCTGATCCTGGCCACCACTTCCTGTCTCTCTCCACCTTTGTATCTGACCATTTCATAAAATGCCATCACTGGTAGAGTGGGCTCTGTGTTTTGACTTCTTTCCCCTAAACACCATGTATTCCAAGACTGACCAGCCTGTGTAGCACGTCAGCAGCTAGTCCTTCCTCGCTGAGAACTATTCCACTGGAGGTGCCACCCCTGTTTGATTCCTCAAACCACATGGTCCCCGAGTCATCACCAGGTACAGCTCTGGGGGCTCTTGAGTGCACCAGGATAAGCCAGGTTAGCCTCTGTTACTGCAAGGTCAGAGCAACACACACCCAGGTAGACTGAGAATTGCCAAGAGGGGGCCCTGAGTTTCCTCTGCATCTCTTGAGAGATGCCGCTTTCCCCAAAAAAACAAACAAAAACAAGCATGTGTGATTCTAGGAGACAATAACTTGAGCAGCCTTTATTTAGAGCTTCTGGAGAATGGCAGAGCAGGGGGTGTCAACTTCACTCTGCCTGTCCAGGAAGGGGATTCAGCAAACCTCAGGGCCACATTTCCATGAAACCACAACCTCCAGGCCAAAAAGTGAGGCACCCGCTTTCTCTCAGGAATCCCAACCCAGTTGCAGTATTGTCCCAGTTAAATGGAGCCCTCTCCTTCAGGACTCCACAATTTGGGGGGTGACTCCAGGCTTTTGCTGTGGAACTAATGGGGCCATGCACAGCAGCCTCCAAAACAAGCTTCCCAGACCTCAGGGGAGCAGGACTCACACAGCCCCTTGTGGCTCTGTGGTTTGACCTAATATTTATCACCAAACACGGAAGAAGACACACACAGATCTTTATGGTGCTCAGACAGTTTGGTTTAAGCTTTGTTTCCAATAAGGATCTTTACAAATCCCTCCTAAGCCTGACATTTGGGGTATAATGCCTTGACTGAGCAGGCAGGATTTGGATAACTTTCCACGGAGAATACCACATGATCCAAGGTCCACTGGATGGGGGACATTCTTGGTGGCCTCAGTACTCCATAGAGTTCTTATCATCAGCGTCCCAATGTTTTCCCCAAGGCTCTGCTATTGGGAGGGGGAGGAGGGGACCTGGGATTGTACTCTGCCTCCCTCCGCATGGCTTTCTGAGGCTGCTGTTTCTCTTATCCCACAGTCTGGGCCAAGAGACCATGTCGATAGGCAGGAGAGAAATTTGGAGAGGAGACTTTAGACCCCAGCTCCAGGTATCTGAGGAACAGAGATTTGGGCAAAGACCCACAAAGGATCAGCCCAGACACCTCATCCAAATGGATTTTCTGCCTTGCCATAGAACCCTGGAAGCATGGACCCCTAGGGGTCCATGGGGCATGCATGCTCTGTGTGGTGTCCTCAGCTCTAATGGTCTGAGAACTGCAAAATGGGGTCAGACTAGCTGAGTAGGAGCCGGGAGAGATGAGGACAGAAAAGCCTTGGGGCAAGAGGCTGAAGATACACCTCAAGTTGTCCTTAGCAGTAAGAACTCCGCAGGGAACAGGTTGGTGGGGAACCCCAGGGAGGACCACTGGGGATAATTCCGAGGGTCTGACAGGGCATCCTGCTGAGATGACCGGATGTATTGGTGGGTTCAGGATCTTGGGGGTTCATCAGGACACAGGGGGACTAAATCACCTCCTCCTGATTTCAGGGTCCCAGCGGTAAGGAGTCCACTTGGAATAGGGTGATCTCTGGGAAGAAAGAGGAAGGTGAGAGGCAGGCGTAGACATGACTGGAATTACTGTTGGCCCAGATGGGGCGCCCAGACGTGAATAACACAAGTTATTCTAGTCAGTGACACTAGGAAGCCCTGAAGAATCAAGAGGGAAAGTGAGGTCACCCACTGCTCTCAGCAAAGAGTTGAAATGAGCAAAAGAGGAAATGAGAAAGGACAGAGGCCAGCAAGTACAACTGGTCTACCAGGACGGCCTGACCCCTGGGCACCAGGCCAGGGAGGGGAGACTCCAAGACCCCAGGGTTCCCAGGGCTTTGCTAGGGCAGTTCTGCCTCACAGACGGTCATTGTTCTCCACACCCCTTTGTTGTCCTTTCCCAGGCGCCAGGCGGGTGGAAACTGGGGAGGCAGGGGGTTACCCAGAGATAAAGTCTTTTTATGAGCTTCCTGATTTAGCTGAGTGAGGAACTGGGCCAGCTGGCACGGAGGGTGGATAAGGCCCTGTACCTGCTCCTCTGGGAGAGAGAAGCACTTCCGGGTTTGGACAGTTCAGACACAAGCACTTTCATGGACACAGAGGCTCAGTCCTGTGGGATGTCACTAGTCAATGAAGAAAGCCTGTGTCCAGCCCTTTGGGTCAACAGCACCCGGTGAGCTAGTACTTCAAGAAACAAGCCTGACTGTCACTTTGAGTGGTGTATAGATCTATAGATCATACCCCAAGATTCTTCTGGAAGATTCTCTAGAGTCTTCAAAGGGAAAGGGAAGGTGAAAACAGTTCAAAGAAAAGCCAAGGAATGATCTGTATATTTTGTTTCAATTCTAAGTACACTGGAAAAGCTTGGAGAGAAAGCCCGGAACCTCATTAGCCAGGTCCAGGAGACTTTAAGTGAAGTCTCATTTTTCTGAGAAAATGAGACTGAAAAAGATAGAGGAAGATGGGGACAGGCAAAAATAGAGATCTTAATTAAATGGAAATAAACTTTTTAATATAGAAAATACATGAGTTGGTGAACTAGTTAAATAGTGCAAAAATAGACCATGAAAAGATGTACTCTTTTTTAAATCCCTATTGCTCTATTTCATTATTTTGTTTGAATACCATACCAGAGGCGACTCCTGGCTGGTGCTCCTACTTGCAAAGCACAAGGCTCCAGCCTTTTAGAATCCACAGCCCTCCAGCCTCTCAGCTCCTTTGCTCTCCTTCCCAAAGGCAATGACTGTTACTGATGTCTCAGGTCTCTTTCTGGGATAACTGAGACAGTCCTTCCCTTCTGGGTCGATGTGAGACTGAGTGTTGGAAGCTCACTAGGACCCTAATAGAGGGAGCCTTCAGATCCGCTCAGATTCTGGTCCCAAAAGAACTAAGGCCACAAGCATGGGCAGGAGCACCAGGCAAGGTGAGGGATGGGAGCACTGACCTAAATATCCTAATATTCTTAGGCTCTCCTTTTGTGCTGTATGGGTGCCCCCTCCCCCACCCTCTCTCTGAGGAGCTCACTTTTTGTGTGAACGAGAATCCCATCTCTGTTCCTGAGAGGTGATTGGTAATTCCTTTAGTGTGCCACCCTTAAGCCAGGTGTGTTTCTTCTCTCACAACCACCTATTGGCACTTTACAAGGACAGAGAAGCTCACTCTAGCAACAATCTAGTGACCCCTCCAACCCCTTCCTGAGTCAAAACTTGGAACTCCACCACCACTGTCACCTCCACGAGTGCCCAGGAGTCTCTTCTTCCATCTGAGGAGTTTGTGGGAAGCACGTAGATGCCACAAAGTGAGGCCAGGTGGAAATCAGGAAGGGGAGGGAGACCCACGCGACTCCCTGTTAGTCTCAGACCTCTTTTTCAAATATTTTACTTTATTAAAGCACCATGATTTTTTTTTTTAGGATTACTTCTTTATTTTAACTTTCTCCTTTCTTTTCTAAATTTTTTTCATTTATTTTTGACAATTACAAAAAATGTTCCTGTTTGGGTTTAAAAAGCCATACAGTGTTCCAGCACCCATCCCTCCACCAGTGCCCACCTCCCACCACCTATGTCCCCGATACCCTCCCCATCCCCTTGCCTGCCTCCATGGCAGGTTCTTTATCTCTTTTCTCTCTTTCTCTCTCTCTCTCTCTCCCTCTCTCTTCCCTCTCTTACCACGTTGTGGATTGTAATAGACTTTCGACAATCATTGGTCCACTGTTCCTTTCTCTGTCTTACCTAACCTCTGCTCCCACACATTTGTGGTAGTTTCGACCTTTGGCAAGACCCCCTGATCCACATTTCGCCTGACCTTGGATATTGGTATCATAATATGTATATATATGTATATATATTTGTGTATTATGCAAATAAATGCAGCTCATTCTATATCTGTCTCTCTCCTTCTGGCTAATTTCACTCACCATGACCCTCTCCATGCCCATTCATTTATAGACAAATTTCATAACTTCATTTTTCCTAACAGCAAATACCATGATTTTTCCCACCACCAATGTTCCCATTTTACACTGGTGAAGGGGCAGGAGTTGAACATTATGTGACTGAAACCAATCATGAAGAACTTTTGTAGCTGTGTATCTCACTGTGATTCGATTTAAAAAAGAAGAAAGAAAGAAAGAAAAGAAAGAAAGAAAGAAAGAAAGAAAGAAAGAAAGAAAGAAAGAAAGAAAGAAAGAAAGAAAGAAAGAAAGAAAGAAAGAAAGAAAGAAAGAAAGAAAGAAAGAAAGAAAGAAAGAAAGAAAGAAAGAAAGAAAGAAAGAAAGAGAGAAAGAGAGAAAGAGAGAGAGAAAGAGAGAAAGAGAGAAAGAGAGAGAAAGAAAGAGAGAAAGAAAGAGAGAAAGAAAGAGAGAAAGAAAGAAAGAAAGAAAGAAAGAAAGAAAAGAAAGAAAGAAAGAAAGAAAGAAAGAAAGAAAGAAAGAAAGAAAGAAAGAAAGAAAAAGAAGGAAGGAAGGAAGAAGAAGGAAGGAAGGAAGGAAGGAAGGAAGGAAGGAAGGAAGGAAGGAAGGAAGGAAGGAAGGAAGGAAGGAAGGAAGGAAGGAAGGAAGGAAGGAAGGGAAGTAAAAAACCAACATGATTTACAAAGTGATCCATAGTCGAGTATTAGCCGTACAATATTCCTGACCACCTGACTGACTCCGCCCCAGCCTCCCCACTTTTTTTTTTTTTAATTAAAGAACTGTGATTTACAAACTGCTGACATTTGAGTTTAGGGTACATACTATTTCAACACCAAGCCCATCACTAGTACCAACTTCCCTCCATCAGTGTTCCCATATCCCCTTACGAACACCAATCCCCATCCCATCCACACCTGTGAACTTGGCAGGCACATTACAAAATTCCAGTGGTTGCATCTAAGAGGTCATGGTTTCAGTGTTGTTAACTCTGTTTTGTTCATCCTCATCATCAATGTAACTGAAGCTGTGATGCCTGATTCAGTGTAACTGGAATGCCTGAACTTATGCCTCCAATTGCAACGAAAGCTCTGACCCTCTACTTCCATTCCTTCCCCCCTACCCCCTTGCTCTTTTCCATGTCTGTCTTTCGCCTTCTAAACACTGGAGTCAAGGGTGTTCCGAGGCATCCCCCTTTACATTTCCTTGTCCAGTTATTCTATATTCCATAGACAAGTGAGATCATGCTGTGTTTGTCTTAATCAACATACAATTTATCTTGCCTGTTCTTGTGTACTCTACATGGACAAAGCTGCATGCGGTTTTAACCCTATCTGATTTTCAGGCCTTAGTTCATTGGGATGTTTTGTTTTTCACAGCGCGGGATAGAATCGAAGTGTTGCACAGGTGAGGTCTGAGCACTACCACTGAGATATTCCTTTGTTAATGTTTAGTGTTTTTGCTTGTTGGATCTTGTTTGTGCCTCCCCAAATAATACTAGAGTTCCTGGAGTCCCACCAGAAATTCTTGGTCAACCAGAATATTGGTTCATAGGAAGGACCCAGGGATGTGATGCTTCTGGGATGCCTGGGCCCCTCCAGGGCCACGCCTATTGGTGCTGGGGGGCAGGAGGCACTATGTGGTGCAGGAATTCAAACCAAGGTCAGGCTAGTACCAGGCATGTACCCTAACTGCTGTCCTGTCTCCTTGCTCCTTTTGATGTTTTTGAGATTCGGTGTCTACCCGTAGTTCAGCCCTGCCTTTTATTTTTTTTTTTATTTATTTATTTGCTTTTTGGGTCACACCCGGCAGTGCTCAGGGGTTACTCCTGGCTCTGCACTCAGGAATTACCCTGGCGGTGCTCGGGGGACCGTATGGGATGCCGGGATCGAACCCGGCCGGCACAGGCCGACCGTGTCAAGGCAAATGCCCTACCCGCTGCAGCCCTGCCTTTTAAACAATGGCACTTATTTTTTTGTTTGTTTGATGTTGGGGCCACCTCCAGCACTGCTTGGGAATTGCTCCCAATGGTGCTCAGTGAACTATGCAGTACCTGGGCTCCAACCTGGGCCTCCTAATCCCAAAGCACTCACACTGCCCTTGGAGCCTCTCTCCCCAACTCCCTACCATTTATTGATTAAAATGAAATCTATTAAAATTGCTACCTATTAACATTTCACCATGTTTTCCCAGTTTGAGGCCCAGTGATATTTAGGCATATCTCCGCTTTGTTGTGTCATGAATCAGGATGTCCTAGATTTCTTGCTTGTCTCCTGAAGACAGTCAAGAGTTTCTGGAACATATTCAGGAAAGCAGTATCTTGTGCCCTGAGCAGAGTTCTAAGCAGGTTGGCATCTGGGGTACAGCAGACGCCCTTTCTGCAGGAGATCTCATTAGAATTGAGGTGAGCCAGAAGAGACTCAGGCTCAGTGGGGCTCCTAAGAGAGAGTTTGGGGGAGCAGGGTCCAGGGAGTGATAATTTTTAAAAAGGGAATTCCTGAAGTTTTGACAAGTGGATTGAGATGAGCGGGCATTCTTGAGACTCCGTATGGACGGAGTTTCCCCTGCTGGTGTCTTTATCATACATGGCACCTCCTTCATGGGTCAGAACATCTGGATATTGGCTGAACTACCTTGCTATATGTGAGCTCCCTTGCTACATGTGAGAGATCATTTCCAGAGGAAAAGGAGATGGTGGCCTGCAGTCAAAGAGAGTTGGGGACTCCAGTGAAATTAGGAAGAAAAAGGACAGACAAAGAAAGACTTCATTCATTTGTGGGTATATATATATGTGTATATATATATATATATATATATATATATATATATATATATATAATGAGACTAATATCTGAGGCCAGGTAAACCAGGGTCCAGGAGGACAGGTCAGTGGTTGCAATCTACCACAAGTGTGTGGGGAGCAAAGGTTAAGTATGATAGAGAAGGAATCAGTTTTCCAATAATAATTGGAAATGGTAATGCTAAACTAGAACTGAGGATTGAAAGTAGGTAAAGGGATCTGCATGATAACCCCTCAGTGTATGTATTCACTTGATCACTTGATCACTTGAATCCCATTATTCATCGATTTGCTCGAGCGGGTGCCAGTAACATTTCCATTGGACCCTATCACGTGCCAATGTAGCCCAATGGCACCTGGTTGATTCAGGAATATGAAGGGGCCTCAAACCATTCCTTCAGGGTCTATACAAGGAAGTCTGACCATCTTGTAGGTGGGTGGCCACTTGATCTTTTGACATCCCATGGGATCCAGTCGGTAACGGCTCTAGTCCAGCAGTTGTCTCCAAATCGCATTACATGTCCAGCCCATCTGATTTTCAATGCCTTGGCAAAAGAGACAGCGTCCCTGATTCTGGAATAGCAACGGAGGTCAGAACTCCGGATTCCTTCTCTCACTTGAGTGAGGCATGATATTCCAAGCATAGCTCTTTCGATTCCTCTCTGGGAGACCCAAATAGCATTCTCATCCTGCTTTCGTAGGGCCCAGGTCTCTGAGGCGTGTGTTAATGCAGAGAGAACAGTGGAGTCAAAGAGATATGCCCGGAGCCGGAGGTTCTTTGTCCTTTTAGCTATTTCTTCGATGCCTTTGAAGGCATTCCATGCCGCTCTCTTCCTCCTGCGCAGCTCAGGTTTTTAGGTCGTTCATCATGTTGATTTCTCGACCTAGGTACACATAACTGCTGCATTCAGAGATGTTTGTTCCATTGAGAGTGAATGGGGCCTCTGGAACTAGTTCATTCTTCATAAACATTGTTTTCTTTAGATTCAGCTGTAGACCTATCTTTCCACATTCTCGGTCGAAGTCAGCCAGCATTTGTGCCGCTTGGCTAATGTTTGGTGTTATTAGAACAATGTCATCAGCGAGCGGAGGTGGTGTAGTTGCCGACCATCTATCTTCACTCCCATTCCTTCCCATTCTAATTGTTGCATGACGTTCTCGAGGGTGGCGCTGAAGAGTTTTGGTGAAATGGTGTCAACCTGTCGAACCCCTCTTTTCACATTAATGATCACTTCTTTGTAGAATGGTGAGATCCTGGTGGTGAATCCGTAATACAGCTCACGAAGGATCTTGATGTATTGAGTTTGAACACCCTGTTTGGCTAGGGCTTCGATGACTGCTTCAGTCTCCACAGAATCAAAAGGCTTTCTGTAAATCAATGAACGTGAGACAGAGCGGCATCTTGTACTCCCTACAAACCTCGATGAGCTTGGTTACTGTGTGGATATGGTCAATTGTGCGGAATCCTTTCCAGAAGCCTGCTTGCTTGCATGGTTGTCCTTCACCTAGTGTTCTGCTAATCCTGTTCAGGATGACTCGTGTAAACAGCTTGTAGATGACGGACAACAGGCAGATAGGGGCGATAGTTGCCGATGTCGTGAATGTCTCCCTTCTTGAACAGTAGAACTGTCCTGCTGGTTTTCCATTGGGAGGGCACCTTGCATTCGGACAGGTAGCGTGTGAAGAGCCGAGCTAGTGTATTGATGAGTACCGATGGCAGATTCTTCAGGTGTTCGGGTCTGACTTTGTCTGGACCTGGTGCTGTTCCCTTCTTTACCGACGAGATGGCATGTCGGATTTCAGAAGGGAGAATGTTGGGAATGACATATCCATCCTGTGGAATTTGGTATGTGGGCAGGTGGATGTGGCTATCAAAGAGATTTGAGTAGAAGTCCTGGATAATCTTCTCCATTGCCTTTCTGGAAGATGTGATAGATCCATCAGGGGCGTCGGAGGGCAGTCATCTTGGTCTTATAGTTGGCGAAGGACAGGCGGGCAGTGCGAATGCTTTTCCTGGCTTCTGCTGCATCTTCCAGTATTTCTGCTCTTCTGTCTTTGAGGTCTTCTTTTTTTGCTTCTCTGCACCATTTAGCAAGCTTGGACGTTAGCATTTGGTCTCCTGAGGCTCGCGCCTTGCCACGTTGGCGAATGAGCTCAAGAGTTTCTGAAGACAAGCATCCTTTTGTGTCTTTCTCTCTCTCAGCATTCTTCGCACGATGATGGAGGTGCTGAACCAGTTGGTTGTATTTTTCATCAATGTCGTCAATGATGGTATCTTCCCATGTTGCTGCAATGGTGCCAAAGAGTTCCCAGTTGGTGGTCATTCTGGGAGTTCTCTTCTTAAACTTTGCAGCCTTTTCTCCCCGTTGCGGGAAGTAGAATTTTGCACGAAGGAGACGGTGGTCTGATCCTGTTTGGAATTTGGGGACGACAGCTACATCGGTCAGACAAAACCATCGATTGAAGATGATGTGGTCAATTTCATTGTGGAACTGTCCACCAGGAGATTCCCATGTCCAACGTTTCACTTCAGCCTTCTGGAACTGTGAGTTCCCATGAATGGTCTTGGTGGACATGATGAACTCAGATAGTCTCTCACCCTGTTCGTTCCATTCTAGGTCATGGGTCCCGATATGGAGTTCTTCAGCCGATCTTCTTGGTCCTATCTTGGCATTAAAATCACCGACTATGATCTTGTAGAAGGTGTGATGTTTTTTTATAGAACTCCTCCAATTTCATGTAGAATTTCTCAATTTCATCTCCTTTGTATGTGGATGTTGGTGCGTGGACAATGAAGATAGAAATTGCTGGCAGTAGGCCACATCTCTTCAAGTGTAATCGTCCTATCTGGTTTGTTAGGCATTCAAATGAATCAATGTTGGCGGCCATGTTCGTGTTGACAAGGACAGCAACGCCACCGATGCCTCTTTCATGGCATGTTCCAAGGAACAATTCTTCTCGGTGTCAAATACAGCATGATGCAACTGACGCCTCCTCGTCTCAGTCAGACCAATGATGTCGTACTTGATCTTTTTTTGCTTGCAGCATCAGATCCTCAATATATGCTTCCGATGCCAGCATACGTGCATTGAAAGTACAGACAGTCATTTTAGTCCTTCTTCGTTTTGGCAGCCTAGGATGGCCATGAAATTTTATCAGGCACTGCTTGTTTGCCTTTCTTACTGCTGCCATATTAAGGGCTTTTTTGGGGGGTCAGGAAAATAAACATTTCTGTTATGGATTTGGCATATCGAACACGCATCGGACAGCTTGCCAGGCGCTGTATGTACTCACAAACCACAATGAGCAAAAGAGAGAGAGACAGAGAGAGATGGGGAGGAGAGAGAGAGAGAGTGCCGGCCATAGAGGCAGGTAAGGAGGGAAACCGAGACCTTGCTGAGGGGAAATGTGCACTGATGAGAAATGGGTGCTTCAACACTGAATGACTAAAACTCAACCATAAGCAGTTTTGTAATTATCTATCTCATGGTGATACAATAAATTTTTTTAAAAATAAATAAAGTCCTCCCTATGTGCCAGGAAATAGAGAGTTGGAGACATTGGTTCCCTTGACTCTGACATGCATAGGCTCCTTGGCACCTTAGGCAGCATTGATAGTCCTGAGGGAGCAAAGCCTTCATTCCTCTGAGCAGTCAGGAGGGCCAGGGAAGTGCTCGGACCCCTCCCCACTTGTGGTAGGTCGACTGCCATAGTGTCACAGAGCCAGGAAAATGGAATATTACGGCACTCTTTCTTTCAAGGTTTTTTCTCTGAAGGATGCAAACCAAAATGGATAAACTCCCAGACACACAGAGGACAACCAAGGTCCTGGGGCCAGAAAGATAGTACAATGGGTAGAGCACTTGCTAACACATGGCCAACCATCTCCGGCACCCCATATAGTTCCCAAGTCTTGCCAGGAGTCATTTCTGAGCACAGAACCCTGAATACAGCCTTATCTGACACCCTCGGGAAAGAGATAAGCAAAAAGAAAATCAAAACCCTTGTGTATCCTGAATGGATTTTGTTGGCAATCCAAACCCAAAGCAAATCTGAATGAAAGAGCTTCTGAAAATTCAAATATGTCTAGGGTATCTGCGGGGGATTCCCAACAGTCTCCCCTCAGTAAGCCTGTGTGTGGGGATATGGCTTTTGACCAGGCGCTTGTTGACTTGCAGGATGCTTAGGAACTTGTGTGAGATTCCCAGCTTGAGAGGGAGGAAGTATCACTGCCAGTCTGGCTGAATGAGAGAGGAAGACTCAGAGAGGTTGGCGGCCTTGCCCCTAGTCACACAGCAGAGCCGTGCCTCTGCTCCCCTCACCCCACTCACAGTCTCTCAACACCCACAAAGATGGCTGGGACTCAGGAATCCAGAGGGACCATTTTCCTGTTCAGGGAGAGGAACCCCAGCATCTCTTGTAGAGAACCCCCAGCTAGAGAGGAACCAGCACCCCACTGATCATTTTGGGCTCCCAACTGGGTCCTTTTCCCAGGAGCTTCTGGCTTCCTTGCAGCCCCTGCTGGGCTTACAGAGACCCCGGGGCGTGACAGTGGGAAGTGGCTCCCGCTGATCTTGGAGGTCTCTGACTGGAGGGAAAGTCCTGAGGAAACACATATGTGCAGCCAAGATAAGGTGCGACATCCCAGTTGGGCTCCTAATGGTTGGGGGTGGGATATTCTTCCCCCAAACTCAGCCATGGCCCCTATAGCCTCCTTCCAGGCTGATAAAAATGAAGCCATGTGCTTTAGATGCGCCCACCTGCCCCCTCCAGTCCAAACCTGCAGCCTTGAAAGTCTTCCTCTCTCCCCCCCCACCCAGAAACCCACTTCCAAGCCTCCCCACACCCCTTGCCTCCTCCTTAACGGGTTTCTGTGGAGCTTAGACAAATAATGCAAAAAAAAATCCCCCAACAACCTCCCCAAAGGCCTTGCTTGAGAGGGACCCTTTCATTTCCTTTTCTCTTTGGTTGTATTTTATTCCTGGAATCCAACGAGCGCTTCTGGGTTGGGTGTTGTTTGTTTTCCTTCCCCTCCCCACCAACACCTTTGGTTAGACACAAAGTCCTTCTCCACTGTAAGCTAGTCCCCCGACTTAACTACTTATTAAAAACACTAATATGCTTGGTGACTTTGATGTTTGCCGAGCAACAAAAGGAGAGAGTTACTCAGGGCCACTGTAATCCTTGGTTTGTCACCAAGTTATGACACCCAGCCGAGCTGCGTGACACTGCAAATCAATCATCCGGGTGGGCGCCCGGCAGGTCTTTCCCACCTCCCGCTGAGCTTCTGCAGTTTAATTAGCTTTTTCCACACTCCCAGAAAGCTCATCTGCAGCCTCAGCAAGAAAGGAGGATGCAGGCGGATTTGTTGCAAAGTGGGAGTCTTAAAAGAAAAGTTTGGATTGTGGGGAGGAAAGCACCAGCAAGGGAAACAGCACAGCCCTTTGTAGTTTTGCTTCTGACATTTTGCCTAAGATACACACACAGGCCTTGGGTCCTCCGCATCAGAGACTTTCCAAACAGGAGAGCTGATGGTATTTTCAAGGACATTTTCTGCTTGGGGGGATGGTCCTGGGGGTCTGACTTCTCCCTTAGACTCAGTGGATGATGCAGATATTTTGTGCCCCACCCTCCCCAAACTCACTGAGATTCAGGAGGGAGGAGCCCCAGGGTGTCCAAGTTTCGCAAAACTTTGCATGAATATGTGGTGACCTTGATGTAGGAGTCATGATGAGGGGTTTCTGTGTTCACCCTGGGTCCCCAGGCTCTGAATTCATTATGTTCAAGAATAAAAATGTTGAAAATAGAGATGCTCAGCCTCAGAGTTGGAAATTGAAAGGTTTATTGAGAAGGGGAAGAGAGAGAGTCCCCAGCAGGGAAGGAGCTTATAGGACTAAGTCAAGTCTGACTCGTTGTGTGGGGTTTGTCACTTGTCACTTGTCTTCCCGTTGTTCATCAATTTGTTTGAGCGGGCACCAGTAATGTCTCCATTCGTTGGGAATGAGATTCATTATTACTACTGATTTGGGCATATCGAATACACCATGTGCTTGCCAGGCTCTGCTGTGGCTCTGGGGTTCTACCCAGGGGGCCCAGTCTTTTCTGTGTCAGACTATCAACTGAGTCTATCAACTAGCATCCACTGAGTGGGGTTTTGTAGGGAAGAAAAAAATGGGTCTTGTGCTACTGATCAAGTGACAAGAATGTTATAGAGAACATGAGGATTTTACAGAACTCCTAGCTCAGTTGGGGCCTTTGGGGTTATCTATTGAGCGTAGGTACTGCCCACTGTCTCCTAGTTTCCAGCAAGCAGAAAGTTTGGGGGCAGAATCCATTGATCTTGGGAAAATGTTAATGTCCCATGCTCAGAGAGTGCCCAATGATTTGTAGGAACATTAAAATGTATGAGGGAGACAGCTTACACAGCGCTGCTCACAGCAACTGCCAGGGGAGAAACTGAGGCTTCCTCTTTCAACTCCAAGCACAAAAAATGTTTCTTCTGTCAGTCTTATAGGAAATAATAATGCCCATCTGAGAAGAACTGCTGGAATGAGGCCCAGGAAGGTTGGGGACATTGACGGGTACATTCAGGTGCATGTCAAGCCCCAGGTACACTTTAGTCCATTGGCAGGAGGGAGACAGAGACTTACAACATGTTCTGAGGCCTCTGGCTCCTCTGAAGAACCTTCTACCATGTGGGCAGAGGTGGTTAGAGCCAGCCAAATTTTCCAGCTCAGTTTCCAGATGAATTGGGGAGTTGGAAGACCTACCAATCTCTCTCCCTGGCTGCATGGGGCATGGCTGGAACAGGGGGCAGCTTGGCACCACCCAGTGAAAGGGACAACAAATTTGAATGGACCAGATCCCTCTCAGGGCCTATCTGGGGGCTTCTGTCTCCCAGCCAGGGAGAGTCTGTTCCCCACCTTTCTTGTCTAGCCCTAACCCTTGGCTCAGGTTAGCAACTGGACAGGCAACTGCTAAGTGGCCTTGGGAGCTTCAGGAAGGTTCTTGCGACTGCCCTGAAGACCACAGGATTGTCCATGAAAAGAAAGACCCTATAAGAAAGGAATAAGAACAGAGGCCTGAATCACAGGGGGCTCTGGGGGTTTCCTCCACCAGAAAAGGTTTGGACCTTTTAGCAAAGGCAAAAAAGATGAAAATGCCAGGAGAAAGATTAGAACTTAGCAGGGAGAGTGGAGGGCATAGGTGAACCAAAAGGAATTTTTTCAGGCAAAGACGCTCTTCCACAAACAGGGGCCAACAGTTGGTCTCTACCACAAATGTGTGGGAAGAGGATAGGAAAGATAGAGAAGGGACCAGTTGGCCAATAACATCTGGAAACGGTCACGCTGGACTAAAAGTGAGTGCTGAAAGTAGGTAAAGGGATATACATGATAAACTTTCAGTATTCAGCGCCTGTATTGCAAACCACAATGTGCAAAAGTACAGAGAGAGAGAGAGAGAGAGAGAGAGAGAGAGAGAGAGAGTACCTGGTGGTGGGAGGGGAAACTGGGGATATCGGTGCTGGGAAATGTGCACTGCTGGAAGGATGGATGTTGGAACACTGTCTGAAATAGGATCAGGAACAGCTTTTAATGGTCTCTCATGGTGATTCAATTAAAAATAATAAAAACAAAAAGACTGACTTCATGCAGTACTAGCTTCCTACATGGGGTAGGGGTGGGGTCTTGGAGCTTTTTAAGGATTTGTTGGCAAAGGCCAGAGGGGGTGGTACAGCGAGCAGGGCGTGGGCCCGGCATACCACAGACCCTGGTCCTATCCTTCCTGGCACCATGTAGTTCCCTGAGAACTTCAGGGTGCAACCTGGAGCCCCTGAGCACTGTGTGGGCAGTGCTGGGGGTCTCTGGCAGCCTCTCTGGGTCCAAGCAGCGCCAAAGCCCCATGCCCTAGCACTAACCCACCCAACATGGTTGGCTGTTTCACCAGAGCAGCCCCCTGGCACCCCTGAGAAATGTGTGGGGCAGAAGACATAAGTCCAGTGGGTGGTCTCTTGCCCTAAATGTGGACAACCTGGGTTCCGAGGCCCAACATCCCATAAGTTCCTCTGAGCACCGCCAGGAGAATTTCCTGATTATAGAGCCAGGAGTAACCTCTGAGCATTGCTGGGTGTGACCTCCAACACCCCCTCAAAAAAAAAGAGATAATTTAAAAATAAAATTCTTGTTGATTTATAATAAGCACATGCTTGCCTTGTAAGCCTATTTTACGTATCTCTATACCCAGGGTCATGTAAAGCTAAGTCAGGGGTTGTGAGTAGAGAGTGTTCGGAGAACCTCCCTAATGACAGAGGCAGGGGTGGAGCCTACTGTGAATCCCCACTCCCGGCTTCAGCTCTTGGGGAATGTATCAGGGTCAGTCCTATGCTGTAAACCCCCCCTCCCGGCTTCAGCTCTTGGGGAATGTATCAGGGTCAGTCCTCTAAGGTGAATATTCTTGATTCGAGTGGAAACCTACGGGAGATTCCTTATAGCTCCATTCAGTTGTTGGTAAACCTAACACTTTCCGAAGAAGACAGGTTTCATTATGCTTCATCTCAGAGGATACAGAAACGCAAGCAGGGCACCAACACGAAACAAAGAGCAGGAGGGTGAGGAGAGGCGAGGTGGGGCCGAGGCGGTGGGGCGCGTGACAGAGGGAGCCTGACACAGTCCCTGCCTTCAGCACCGGCTGTCCTGGATAGCGGCTGCCCTGCACTGACCTCGCCTGAAGGGGCCTGAATCTCCCCCAAAAAGGAGCCTCCAACCAATCCTGGCCCCTCAAGCCAGAGCTGACCTCAGCGGGGAGATGTCAAGAGCATGCAGATAAGTCCAATCACCTTTGCAAGTCCTTTCCAGGGGATTGTCTGGTGGTTTCTGCTGGAGCAGGAAGACTCCAAGGCAGGGAGCTTAAGCTGCCCTCCAAAGGCCACCAGCTCCAGGCCACCACAGCCCAGCCTGCAGGAACCGGAGATTCCTTCAACTGGGTCTGGCCGCTAAACAGGAGACTGGGGGCTCAGTGTGGCCACAATGGCCCCCTGCTCCAGTTTACCTGTGTGTTAATCTGCACACAGGCCGGTGGAATCCCCTCCTCTCCTACACAGCTACACAACTGCTGAGATTCCGGGGGGCAGCTGTGAGGGTGGAAACCACAGCGTGTGTCCTGTGACCATCCAGGCCACTGGGATGAGTGTGTCTCGTGAGTCAGTGTTAGTCTGAAGTGTGTGTGTGTGTGTGTGTGTGTGTGTGTGCATGCATGCATGTGTCTGTCTGTCTCTTGTGAGTCGTTGTTAGTCTAGAGGGGGTTGTGTCTGTATGAGTGTGTCTATGTGTGTCTTGTGCGTGCGCGCGCTGAACGCTTCTAGGAAGAGTAGGGTTGTCTATTGGTCGCCTGTTGGTTATCTCTTCCTGTGTTCCCAACCTGCACCCCATCTCGCTGTGATGCCTAGGGCTTAGAGGTCAGGGAGGGGACCCCAAGTGCAGGCCAGCAGGGCAGGCTAGGACCCCCTGCCCCTGGCGCTCATTTATTCTTTCATCTCTGAGAAGGATATTCACAGCCTGCCCGGACTTGGCAGGGGAGGGCGCGTGGGGAGGGGGCAGCAGCAGAACTGGCCACACCCCTGGGCCTTTGTGGATCAGCTGCCTGGACACGCAGCCACAGAGTCAGGGGTAGTGCGGCAGAGCCTGGGGGGTCAGTGAGGGGCGGTGGGATCCTGCATTTGGGCTCCTGCTGGCCCCCAGCCCCTCCCCGCGCCCACGTGCCTGCCCTCGGCCCTTCAGAGGCTCAGCTCAAACTCATCAGACACTTCAAAGACTTTCCGCTGACGGGGCTGGGGCGTCCCGCAAAGGCCACTGGGCACTAGGGGGTCGGCTTCAAAAGATGGAGCGTAAGCGGGGGCTGCCCCTTAGAGAGGCCCCTCGCTCTGGGCTGAGTCCCTGCGGCAAGCCCTCCCGCTTTGAAGTGAGGGTCCTCGCTTCTCTGCTTGCAGGCATGCCCCGCCTCCAGGCCAGGCCTGCACCCGCGGGCTGTTGGTCAGGAGAGTGGCGCTCTGTGTGCACCCCGAAAAGGCTTGCCCTGGGCTGCGGGCTGCCACCAGTGCTGAGTCTTGTGACTGCTCTGATTTCCACTCCCCGGCATGGAGGAAGCTTGAAAGTCCAGCTGGGGTCACTAGAATACTGCCCCCATCTCCTCTCTACAGGCCCTTGGCGGGCACCAAGCTTGTTCAGGCAGGCAGGGACATTGCACATTCTTTATCTCTCTCCACCAAATGTCACAGCTCTCCCTCTACAGGCAAGTGACAGTCCAAACACCCCTTCTCCCCCTTACAAATAGCCCCCTGGGGTTCACACCAGCAGGTGACAAGCTCTGCTGGCCCCTGAGAGACTCGAGCAGGTGGGGACACCTCCCCCACCCCAGCCTGCCGTGCATCTCATTTGTCTAGGGGGCTGCCCTGGGAATGGTGGGTCACAGCTGGAGCGAGCCTGGTTCCCTTCTGTGATTCGAGGTGTGGCGGGACGCTCCCACAGGACTCCAGGACACGGTTCATTCCGCCTCTCCTTTATCCGGTGACCTCTGGCCCCAACACCAATACACAAACAATTCACACTCTTGTGCACTAACACACATGCACACACAGGCCTGCCGATGCAGTCACGGTCATATAGCCCTACACTCCCTGTGTACTTCTGGGCACACACACAGCCTTCTACATTCATGCACGCACACATACTTATTGGCAAAGAGATTAGGCTGCAAAAACACGGCATGCTGGCTGGGAGGACTAGTGAGGCAGGAGCTTTGCCTCCCGTGGTATAGAGACCATACAGAAAAGGGCAGAGGTGCCAGGTGAGAATGGACCCAAGGGGTCTGTCTTGGAGAGATCCATCAAGGGACCTTATATGAGAAGAGGCATGTCACAGTAGGGAAAAGTGAGGCTCAGTGAAACCTGGACGGGACCGGAAACCGAGGTGGGGGGCGGGTCCATGGAGCCAGCAAGAAGCCTGACCAATGTCTTCATCTTTCCGGGGTTCTGCTGTGGACTGACCATTTCTCCCATGGCCCTGATGATGTTCACGCATATTTCTTGCCATGGTTAGAGCAGGGAAAGGAGAAAAGCCCTTACAGGCTGAGTTTCCTGAGCATGAGCAAAGGACCCCGGCAAGGCTGAGAAAAGCTGTGACCAATGAGCACACAGAGGCACAAGAGGAAAACATGATACCTTGAAAGGTGTGCAGACCATATTTCCATAGAAATAGACATGGTATAGCACCAATCTTAGGCCTTCGTATATTCTACATGCCAACTGCTTGTTATAAAAAGAATTTGCAAGTATGTTATTCCACTTGTGAATTTCCCCTTCTTCTATTAATTGCTTCTTTAGATGCATAAGTTTTATTTGTTTTTTGTTTGTTTGTTTGTTTTTAACTTGCTGTAGTAGCCTCACCATCCCCTTCCCCAGGGGGTATGGTTTTTGAAAAGGCTTTTGTTTTGTTGTTATAGTCTGGGTCACATGTTCTGAACAGTGCTAATGTTTGTGGCTTTGATGTATGCAGTCACCACACCTCACCACCAGCTGTGTGTCCAAGACCCTCCCCGTGGCCTTATGTCACTTCCTGTCCACCCCTCTTCGTTCTCCCCAGCTGCTTTGTAATCCCAAGCCAAGGGTTTATCATCATCTGACATCGTGCATCCCCTTGTTTTGCTTTTTGTTTTGCTAACATACCGCAGATGAATGAGATCACCTGGTATTTGCTCTTCTCCCCTCTGGCTTATTTTACCGAACATGAAGCTCTCGGCTTCATCCAAGTGGCAATGCACTGTAAGATTTCATCTATTCTCATGACAGCAAGATAGCAAACGCCTTTCACCCCTCTCCCCTGCCGTCACACAGCTGGGCTGTTTCCATACCCTAAATTTAGTCTAGTTTTAGAGTCTATACCTGCTTTTGCTCCTTATGTTGCTAGTGTCATAGCCAACAATTTATGATCAAGCTCAATCTCATGAAATTTTCTCTATAATATCTTAGGAATTTTATAGTTTGGGGGCTTATATTTTAAAATCAATTTTTATTTCTGTATGATAAAAGTAAGGTAAGGGCCCACCTTCAAGGAATTTATTTTTGTATATCCTATAAGTAAGAACTAATTCATTAAAAATTTTTATTTAGCATCTTTATTGAAAATATCTTTTTTACACTATCTTATAGCAAATTGTGTTATACAATATTTCAAATTTTAATGTATGTAGACCTCTATTACTGTCTGTACTTTCAATGCACATACACTGGCATCGGAAGCATATATTGAGGATCTGATGCTGCAAGCAAAAAAGATCAAGTCACGACATCATTGGTCTGACTGAGACGAGGAGGCGTCAGTCGCATCATGCTGTATTTGACACTGGAGAAGAATTGTTCCTTGGAACATGCGTAGAAAAGAGGCATCGGTGGCGTTGGTGTCCTTGTCAACACGAACATGGCCATAAACATTGATTCATTTGAATGCCTACAAACCGAATAGGACGATTACACTTGAAGAGATGTGGCCCACTGCCAGCAATTTCTATCTTCATTGTCCACGCACCAACATCCACATACAAAGAAGATGAAATTGAGAAATTCTACATGAAATTGGAGGAGTTCTATAAAAAAGATCACACCTTCTACAAGATCATAGTCGGTGATTTTAATGCCAAAATAGGACCAAGAAGATAGGCTGAAGAACTCCACATCGGGACCCATGGCCTAGAATGGAGCGGAACAGGGTGAGAGACTATCTGAGTTCATCATGTCCACCAAGACCATTCTTGGGAACTCACAGTTCCAGATAGCTGAAGCGAAACGTTGGACATGGGAATCTCCTGGCTGACAGTTCCACAATGAAATTGACCACATCATCTTCAATCGGCGGTTTTTGTCTGACCGATGTAGCTGTCATCCCCAAATTCCAAACAGGATCGGACCACCGTCTCCTTCGTGCAAAATTCTACTTCCCGCAGCGGGGAGAAAAGGCTGCAAAGTTTAAGAAGAGAACTCCCAGAGCGACCACCAACTGGGAACTCTTTGGCACCATTGCAGCAACATGGGAAGATACCATCATTGGCGACATCGATGAAGAATACAACCGACTGGTTCCAGCACCTCCATGATTATGCGAAAAAAGGTTCAGCACCTCCATGATTGTGCGAAAAATGCTGAGAGAGAGAAAGACACAAAAGGGCGCCTGTCTTCAGAAACTCTCGAGCTCATTCGCCAACGTGGCAAGGCGCAAGCCTCAGGAGACCAAATGCTAACGTCCAAGCTTGCTAAACAGTGCAGAGAAGCGAAAAAGAAGACCTCAAAGACAGAAGAGCAGAAATACTGGAAGATGCAGCAGAAGCCAGGAAAAGCATTCGCACTGCCCGCCTGTCCTTTGCCAACTATAAGACCAAGATGACTGCCCTCCGACGCCCTGATGGATCTATCACATCTTCCAGAAAGGCAATGGAGAAGATTATCCAGGACTTCTACTCAAATCTCTTTGATAGCCACATCCACCTGCCCACATACCAAATTCCACAGGATGGATATGTCATTCCCAGCGTTCTCCCTTCTGAAATCCGACATGCCATCTCGTCGGTAAAGAAGGGAACAGCACCAGGCCCAGACAAAGTCAGACCCGAACACCTGAAGAATCTGCCGTCGGTACTCATCAATACACTAGCTCGGCTCTTCACACGCTACCTGTCCGAATGCAAGGTGCCCTCCCAATGGAAAACCAGCAGGACAGTTCTACTGTTCAAGAAGGGGAGACATTCACGACATCGGCAACTATCGCCCCATCTGCCTGTTGTCTGTCATCTACAAGCTGTTTACACGAGTCATCCTGAACAGGATTAGCAGAACACTAGATGAAGGACAACCATGCGAGCAAGCAGGCTTCCGGAAAGGATTCCGCACAATCGACCATATCCACCACGGTAACCAAGCTCATTGAGGTTTGTAGGGGAGTACAAGATGCCGCTCTGTCTCACGTTCATTGATTTACAGAAAGCCTTTGATTCTGTGGAGACTGAAGCAGTCATCGAAGCCCTAGCCAAACAGGGTGTTCAAACCCAATACATCAAGATCCTTCGTGAGCTGTATTACGGATTCACCACCAGGATCTCACCATTCTACAAAGAAGTGATCATTAATGTGAAAAGAGGGGTTCGACAGGGTGATACCATTTCACCAAAACTCTTCAGCGCCACCCTCGAGAACATCATGCAACAATTAGAATGGGAAGGAATGGGAGTGAAGATAGATGGTTGGCAACTACACCACCTCCGCTTCGCTGATGACATCGTTCTAATAACACCAAACATTAGCCAAGCGGCACAAATGCTGGCTGACTTTGACCGAGAATGTGGAAAGATAGGTCTACAGCTGAATCTAAAGAAAACAATGTTCATGAAGAATGAACTAGTTCCAGAGGCCCCATTCACTCTCAATGGAACAAACATCTCTGAATGCAGCAGTTATGTGTACCTAGGTCGGAAATCAACATGATGAGCGACCTAAAACCTGAGCTGCGCAGGAGGAAGAGCGGCATGGAATGCCTTCAAAGGCATCGAAGAAATAGCTAAAAGGACAAAGAACCTCCGGCTCCGGGCACATCTCTTTGACTCCACCGTTCTCCCTGCATTAACATACGCCTCAGAGACCTGGGCCCTACGAAGCAGGATGAGAATGCTATTCGGGTCTCCCAGAGAGGAATCGAAAGAGCTATGCTTGGAATATCACGCCTCACTCAAGTGAGAGAAGGAATCCGGAGTTCTGACCTCCGTCGCTATTCCAGAATCAGGGATGCTGTCTCGTTTGCCAAGGCATCGAAAATCAGATGGGCTGGACATGTAATGCGATTTGGAGACAACCGCTGGACTAGAGCCATTACCGACTGGATCCCACGGGATGTCAAAAGATCACGTGGCCGCCCACCTACAAGATGGTCAGACTTCCTTGTAAAGACCCTGGAGGAACGGTTTGAGGCTCTTCATATTCCTGAATCAACCAGATGCCATTGGGCTACATTGGCACGTGATAGGGTCCAATGGAAATGTTACTGGCGCCCGCTCAAGCAAATCGATGAATAGCGGGATTCAAGTGATCAAGACC
>JAJIBD010004092.1:0-47767 GCA_021461705.1 Cryptotis parvus
AACTCTGGTTCTCTGTGAAAATTTAAGTGTGGACCATGCAGTGAATTGATTTTCAAGGGACAGCGGATGTTGTCTGTCAGTTCTTTTTCTCTGCTCACAGGGAATTTGGGACTGAAGCCTCCTTCATGTGTGTCAGCACTTTGAGTTTAGGGGAAATATGAATGAGTAGGTATGACCCATTTCTAACTAATTTGGCTCTCAGCTGCTGGAAGTCACTTTACTTACAAGTGACTCGCCATCAAGGGAATAGAAAGCAAAGGTTCCTAAAAGATGGAATCTTGTACTGTAATGTTCTGGGAGTATTATTATTTATCTGCCAATGAAATACTTGGATCGTTTGCAAACCTGCCTTTGTCTGCTTTGCACTCAGTATTATCTATTTTTATTTTCTGTGTGGATGTTTAGAAATTCTTTATATGAAAAATAATTGCTGGTTTAAGATAGACCATTTTAACAAAGTATATTTCTTTTTACAAAAAAAGGCTATTTTTCTATGATGTAAACAATTGTTAGGTGGCAGATTTTTAAGGAAGTGTTATTTTATTTAAGAGTCTGTATCCCCCTTTTGTGAGCAGAACCCAAGGAGGGTTCACATTTGTTTTACAGCATATTACCCTTTACCCATTTGCAGCTACCTATCTTAGAAAGTGATGTCAGTGTAAACATATCACAGGGTTAATAAGATAAGCTTTCACAGGGACTTTTTATTTTACAGCAGTAACTATAAGGTTATATTTGAAACAACCCTCTGAGAGCTAGCCAATATCCCAGTGACAGTTTTTTTGCTGCCATACCACTAGGATTATCAAAACACAGTTTCATCTTTGTATGTAGGTGGGAATCAACCTTAAGGCTATATTTTCCTTCTCCTTTCCCTTTTAAAGAAATAAGTATTTTTTATCTTGAATGATCTTTAGTCTCTGCACATTTTAAGTGCTGAGACATTATATATATATAGATTTATATATATATGCCATTATAAGAGTATTATGAGGCCTATGTATTCTCCTGTTTACTATTGCATTAACCTGCACAATGTTTATGCATTTTTAAAATGCATTTGCTAGCTAATATTTACAGAATGGTTTCTTAGATTCTCCCCACCTCCCCTCCCTTTCCTCCTATCCTCTCCCCTCCCCTCTCCCTTTCCTTCTCTTCCCTCCCTCCTCTCTACTCCCCGTTCCTCCCCCTCCCTTCCCCTCCTCTCTACTCCCCTCTCCTACTTTACTTCTTTTCTTTTCCCTCTCTCCCCATCTCTCTTTTTTGAGAAACCAGATTGTCTATTTTTAGACATTTCAAATTCCTAAAATGTGAACTGTTGGGTGGTCTACAATTTGGCCCTATACTCACTCTGACTGGGCTCTCACGGCCTGTTTTTATCTGTACCATATGATTTTATTTCATAAGAACTTCATGTATTTTGGACTGTAATAAACAAACAAAACCTAACTCACTGGGGGTGGAAATTTTTTTTTCATGTGCAGTTCTGGTTCTTACCTATAAACTTGGCCAGCTCTTTCCCAAGTTGGGCTTTTGTGAAAAAGACTTTTGTTTTCCAACATAATGAGATGAGCCAAGTCTCTATAGGAATGGTATAAACTCTCTTCCCAGGAAAAATTTTGTCCAGCAGGAAGTCAGTTACTCTTACAGTTGGCGAATGACTCATGCTATCTAGCAAAACAAAATGAAATGAAGGGGTGACCTGGGGGCTTCGTGGGGGTGTGCCCCTCTTTGAATGCAAATGAAAGTATGTGTGGGTGTGTGTGTATATATATACATACATATATACATATACATATGTATATATACATATGCATATATATACACATATATACATACATATGCATTCTATGTTCAGATGTGTATACATGCATATTGATCTTTTTGATATCCTTTAAATTTTGTTGATAATATCTAAAGACATCTTTTAGTCAGAAGAATTCATGTTAGCCTATTACTTAAGAGAAAGAGAAGGATCCTAGAGAATTAATTTGCTGTACAATATGTATATCACAAACAAGCCAAACTATCATGGTATTCTCTTTTGTTCAAAATTTTGTTGTGTCTCATGTTTCTGAAACCATTCTGAATATTACTGAAATTAATGATGTTTATTCCTTTAACCTTCATTTCTGGAATCCAGCCTGTATATGAATCTTTTGGGAGGAGTGGAAGGAAGAGAAATAATAGAGTTTGTCGTCAGACACAGCCCTTCCCAAAGGTTTTGTACTTAATGCTAATTAGTATTTTATTAACTATGTCTCATACCTACATAACTTTGTTATTATTTGTGGCTGGATAAAGTTTTCAAATCCTGCATCCACCATTGCTTTTCTTGGTATGACTGTTGGTGCCTAACAATTTGGGATTTATGAAATTAAAAGTTCTCATTTTGACCATTTGTGCTAAAATTGATATGAGGAATTCTCTAGGAAATACTTTTTATATTTCTGCATTTGTGAAAAGAAGCGAACACAATGATAAAACTGCTCCAATTAGAACCAAATGTTCAGGTTATCATTTTCCATCTGACATTTCTTCAAGCCCCAGAGAACTCCTCCCTCCAAAGGTCACAGCTCTGGAACTCTTTCCCTGTGGTTCATTTAAATTTTCCTTTCCCCAAGTCCCTTAATCGCCTCTACCGTACAAGTTCCTGGTTTCCTTACTTGAGGTGTAGGTTGAGGGTTGCAATTATGGTGCAGACTCCAAGTTAGACTTTTTCTTACTCCGTTTGACTGTTGGTCAAAGGATGTTGTTCAGGGAAATGTGGGTGTTTCACCAGTGAGCAGAAAGTCAGACCCTGACTTCTGAACAGCCCGGTTTCAGGCAGCTGAGGACAAATGATGATGTAGAAGCCACACTTGCTCCCCTCATTCCCTGTTTTCCCAGCTCTGAGCAGAAGATAAGATTCACCCGATTTTATCTGTGACCACACCCCCAGGCGCTTTGTGTGCTCTGACTATTCTGTAGTTGCTTGAAATAATGCTGTAACACCCTCCTCAACATCAGGTTAACCTCCCTTGGGGACGTGACCGAGCAGCTGACATGTCTCCCCTCAGTATCTGAGCTGAGAGAAGCACTTCCAGTTGTGGAAACCTTTGTCAGCAGTGACAAGAGGGTTGGAGTCATTGTTCTGCCAGGTGCATTCGTGAGAGGAGAGAGAGGGAAGCTGAAGGGTTGGCGCGAAGCTTGAGAGTGTGTGTCTTCAGCTGAAGTGGTTGCCGGCCTCAGAGATTGTTTGCCTTTTTCTTGGGGGTTTTATTTTTAACTCAGGTCTGTGCATCTGCTCGTGGGAGGAGAGTTGCTACTCAACAGGATTGAGGAGACAGAATTCCAGGCAACCTTTAGGAATCCGCCTGGTGGGAGGTCCTTCCCAGGAGTGTGGGCCCAGCCAGTCTGGGACCAACGAAGCTAAGAAGGGAGAGGTCAGAAAGTTGCTGTAAGGGAAAAGTGGTCCTCAGTCTGCGTATTGTGTTACAAAAAGGAGGGGGGAAAAGGGAGTGGTTAAGAGTCTGACTCTGATGGAGGCGTTCTTGATAGGTCACTTATGCCCATCAAAATAGTCCTGGGGTTCATGAACATTAGTGGGGCGGCCAGAGTTCCTGGCCATGCGTTGGATAGCTTCGTGCCACCTTTGTGTTCACTGCAGAGGACAGACATGGCTTTTGTTCTCTGGCCTCTGCTCATGACTGAAACTTGACCTCATTGGCAAGTCCACACTGTTGGGTCAGCCTGTCCCAGTGCCCTTGACTAGGGATGAGGAAAATGAGGAAGAAGAGAAAGAGGAGGGAGGAAGGAGGGGAAGACTGGGAGGAGGAAGAGAAAAGAGTTCCCTGTGAGATGCTCCTCTTTTTTCTGGATGTGAGCCAGGTCTAAGGGGGTCTACAGCTCAACCCCTTCTCCCACCTCCCTTCGCTTGGCCCTCCAGCAGGGCGCGATGTGTGGCATCCGATGCCACAGGGCAAGGAGGAAGACAAAGGCAAGTGCAAGTGGAGAAGCATATGGCAGAAATTAGAGATGAAAAACACATGTCTCTGCCGGGGCGGGAAGCAGAGGGAGATGAGGCCCGAGAGCTCCCCTCTAGACTCAGTGCCTGGAACTCGAGCCTAGCCAGAGAGCTCAGAAGAAGTATCCCAAAAAGCCTAACTCCTCAAATTTGGTGAAGGCCCTAGGACCCCACCAACACTTCATGTTCACTCAGCATTTTAGTTCCTTGGGAACCATTCTTTGCAAACGACAGGGGAGAGAGGGTCTGGGGCCATGACACAGCTGGGGCCAGCTGATGGCCAGGAGGGGTGGGGCAGGAACCCTCAGGTTAGCTGGTTCCCAGTCTATGAGAGAGGAAAAGTAGCGGCAACACCAGCCAAGCATAGGTGCCTCTTGCCTTCTGGGAATTCTTGTATTTCTCTGCACAGTGTTAAGACGGGCTGTTTTAGGGCGTCTGGCGTGCTCCCTCAACACCCATGTTTGAAATAAAGATTTTGCATGAAATCGCCTATATGTCCTTTGTCTTTTTTGTAAAAGGGCTGCCCTGTTCACCTTAAAAAACTGGGTTCCTCACATTCCATGGCCTGCCGGGCAGCAACTTGGGCAGCGTCAGTCACGTAGGGAACAGCTTGGCAGTGTCCTTCACCTCCATGTTGTGGATCCCTGAAGGTGCTTCTTGGCCACCTGTAGTCCCTGCACAGGCAGTGGAAAGAGACCTGAAGTTGAGCTGGGGACAAGGTTTGCATAATGGTATAATGTCTCCATCATTTCATTTCGTGGCTTTGAACAATCACTTCCTGGATTTCTGTTTCCCCCTTTGTCTCTCTGACCCCTTGAAAACACAAGTGGCCCTTGAACAAAGGTTGGAACCAAGTGGGTTCACCATTATGGAGACTTGCCTCAAAAGTGTTTATAATGCTGAGATCTATCTATCTAGCTGTCTGTCTATCTGTCTGTCTGTCTGTCTATCTATCTATCTATCTATCTGTCATCTATCTCTCTGTCTGTCTATCTATCTATCTATCTACCTATCTATAGATATAGATATAGATATAGATATAGATATAGATATAGATATAGATATCACTGTATCACTGTCTTCCGGTCATCATCGATTTGTTCGAGCGGGCCCCAGTAACATCTCCATATGTCCTGTCTCATGCTAGTAGAGCCCAAGGGCATCTGCTTGCTCCAGGAACATAAAGAGCCTCAATCAATTCCGGAATGAGGTCTATAATTGTTACTGGTATTTGTCATATATATGAAATACAACACGGGTAGCTTTCCAGGCTCTGCCGTGCAGGTCCTAATCTACCTTGGCGTGATTAAAACAAAAAGACAGGAGTTGGCTCCGTTTGATGCCCAACACCACCAGGAGTGATCTCTGAACACAGCTGGTTGTGACAAACAAACAAGCAGAAATGGGGTGGGGTCCGCTGTGCAGGAGACAAGCCCACCCCCTCCAAAAGGCCTATCCTCCCACTGCCCACTGCGTCCCTGGGACCACCCAGAGACTATAGATATAGATATAGATATAGATATAGATATATAGATATAGATATAGATATAGATATAGATAATAGATATATAGTGAATGTCTTTTCTTTCTCAGTTGATGCTTTTGGGGGAGCAGAGGGGAGTTCGCTCATCTCAGGGGCTATTCCTGGTTCTGTGCTCAGGCTTGACCCCTAAAAGTGTTTAGGGGACCATGTAGTATGTTAAGCCAGGTATCAAACTGGCTGGCTGCATGCAAGGCAAGTGCCTCACCTCCCCATACTGTCTCTCTAGCCCCTGAATTTCATAATAGCTTTTTCTTACTTTATTATAAGACTATTTATAATATACAAAATATTAGGTAACAGTTTATTTGTAGAGCTTCTAATCAGTATCAGGCTCTTAGTCATTAAGTTCGGGAGAGGTGAGAGACATAGCAGGGATGAAATAGTGCAAGAGCTAAAAGCACGTGTCTGGCATGTATGAGACCCTGACCTTGATGTCCCCAACACTGCATTGGCCCCTAAGCATTATTCAGAGTAGCCGTGGTCGCCCGGCATGCATGGCAAGATGTGGCCTCTAGAAAAAAAAAATCATGTTGATGTTTGTTGGGAGTTTTTGGTTTGGGGATTTTGTTTGTTTTTTTGTTTGGAGACACCTGATAGTGCTCAGGGCTTACTCCTGACTCTGTGCTCAGGAATCATTCCTAGCTGGGCTTAGGGCACCTTGTGAGAGGCTGGGGATGGAACCCTGATTAACTGCAAATATTCCGCCCATGGTCTTTCTGTCCCATTGTGTGGATATTTGGCTGTGAGGAAGTCAGAATCCCTAATCATTGTGAGAATCAGATGTAAGAATAAATCTCTAGGCATCCCCTGGTGTGCAGGGCAAATGGAGGTGGACCTGTCCTAACCCTGACCTTTTTTTAGGGATTATCCAGACCCTAACCCTGGCTCTCAGGGATTCACCTCTTTATTTCAGGTACTGCCATTCTAGAAGCGACAATTCTAGATGTGAAAACGGGCTCTCACCTCGTGGTTTCCAGTAACCCACAGAATACAAGCTGTTGTTTCAGGTTCTCTGAATATGGGAACTAGACATCCCATCATCACTTCTTCCACTGAGGTGATGCACCTCCCTAGTCCAACAACGTCTCTTTCCACCGCAGCTCCTCTCTCTCTCTCCCATAGCTGCATGCAGCTGCTTGTCCTTATGGCTTAGTTCCACCTAGGCATGTCCTCTAGGACCTTCTAGGACCTTCTCTCCACAATCTCCGTGTCAGAGCATGTTGAGATGAAGGTTAGAGAGTAGGAGTCCCAGACGGCTGATGATGGATTTCACATATTAAAGTATAAGCAAAGAAAAGAAGTCCCTGGACCAGATGAATATTCTAAGATGAAACACACTTGGAGTAGTTCTGGGCCTACTACCTTAGAAAGCTGTGGCCTGGCCTGTCCCCACCATGTCTGGATGCATAAGTTCATAGTAAGCTATAAATTCCTAAGTTTATAGAGAGCTAATATGAGCAGGAGCCTTCCAACTCGAAGATTATATGTAACTTGGGTGTGTGTGGAGGGGTGTGGGGAGGGAGAGAGCTACAAGTCCACAGGGTCTTGCCAGAGGGTGCCTGAATAAAAATCATTGGAAATCTGAAGCTCTCCTTGATCAAGTCATGGTTGGTATGTGTGTGTGTGGGGGGTGGGGGGGGGGGGGTAGTACTCCCATCATCACTTCTTCCACTGATGTGGTCCACCTCCCTAGTCCAACAACTTCTCTGCCCCTGGCCTTCTCAGCAAACTTGCCAAGAGGTTGTCCCTATTGAATTAGCTAAACATGTTTTTCTTATGTTAGAGCAGGGCACGGGGTATTTATGAGTTTGGCCATCAGCCCAAGGTCTTTATTCCCGGTGTCATTCAAGCTGCTGCTCTCACAAATGGCTACTTAGCTAAGAGACTTTGAAAGGATCTTGGGTTGGGTGATGTGTCTGTCTTGCCAGCGAAGTGGCCTTCATGCTTCTGCTCAACATAAAAACCTTTCTCCAGGTAGTCAGCTTGTATTTCACACTGGGAATGCTATTGGTTACCCCACTGCTCACGCTCACATTTGGGGAATTAACAAACCCACCAGAAAACAGGGCCAGCTTTGTTGGCCCTAGGTTAGCCTCAGCTGAGGGTCTGGCTGTTGTCTGGTTAGAGGAGGAGATGGGGTCATCCGCAGTCCTGCTGATGTTGCTTGTCTTGATAACCCTCCCTCTCCTAAGTATTCTGTTGCATTAACAGAGGTATTTTTACCTAACTTGACCTAGCCAGTGTGTTTTTATTTTTTTGCTTTTTGGATCACACCCGGCAGTGCTCAGGGATCACTCCTGGCTCTTTGTTCAGGAGTTACTCCTGGCATTGCTCAGGGGACCATATGGGATGCTGGGGATAGAACCCGGGTCGGCTGTGTGCAAGGCAAGCACTCTACCCACTGTGCTATCTCTCCAGCTCCCAGTGTGTTTTTATGATAGCAGGGGCAGTGGTGTGTAAAATAAACCCAACTGAACTCTACCTAGGTTTTTTTTTTTGTTTGTTTGTTTAAACAAAACGTGGAAATGGGGAATACAAGGGAAACAGACATTGACCTTGGACATGCTCAGATGTGATATGCATTAGCTGATTCTATGCGCACCATTTCACAAGAGACAGAGGCTACAGAGATGAGCCACTGCTCACTCACCGCTCCTGACAATCCCTGTACCCCCCAAGTCCACGCTAATTCACCCTACTTGGTTTTACCCAGTAGGATGAGAAAACGATTCTTCAGTGAGTTCAGAGCATTCAGAGGTCTTGGCTTACAGTTCTAAATGCATTGGTTAGGATCAGGTTCAACTACTTATGTCGGAGAATCAGAAACAGCTAAAATGAGAGAGAAGCTTAATCTCCTCGAAGGAGTCAGAAGCAGACGGCCTGGACCAATGTGTCAGCTCTATGGCAGTTGGGTTCTGTGTCCCTCCCAGTGCCCTCACAGGGGACACTTGTCCTCAAGGTAACCTCATGGTCCACATGCCTGCTGGTGTGCCAGCCATCTTGAGCACTTTCCAGGTAGCTGACAGGATAAAGAATTCTTCTGTTAAAGAGATTTCCAGGAGGGCCAGAGCGATAGCCCAGCGGATAGGGTGTTTGCCTTGCACACGGCCGGCCCGGGTTCGATCCCCAGCATCCCATATGGTCCCCCGAGCACCGCCGGGAGTGATTCTTGTATGCAGAGCCAGGAGAAACCCCTGAGCATTGCCGGGTGTGACCCAAAAAAGCAAAAAAAAAAAAAAAAAAAAAAAATTAAAAAAAAAAGAGATTTCCAGGAAATCGTACACACTTCAACTTACGTTCCATTTCTGAAGTTAGTCACTTGGTCAAACTAGCAATAAGGGAGTCCAGAAAATGTGAAATGTCCTTTTTAGGTTTCAACTAGCTATCCTGTGGGTCTGAGTAAAATCCAATTTCTCTTACTGATAACAGTGATGATGGTATCTCACCTGCCTGAGGGTCTAACCCCAGAGTGGCTGGCTGCTCACGGCCATGAGTACCTACCAGTTCACAGACCTCCCAGTTCTTTGTGGGAACCTTTGCCATGGGAACCTTAAGATTTGTCTCACTAAGACTGAATGCGCTGCCCAAAGAAAGGGGGAGTTTCTTGTAATACTTCAGTATTGTGAGGCCACAGTGTGCATGCCCCCTTTGCTACCTAATATTTATCTACTTATTTATTTGGCTTTTTGGGTCACACCCAGCATGCTCAGGGGTTACTCCTGGCTCTGCTCTCAGGAATTACTCCTGGTGATGCTCAGGAGACCATATGGGGTGCTGGGGATGGAACCCGGATTGGCTGCGTGTAAGGCACATGCCCTACCTGCTGTACCGTCACTCCAGGCCCTGCTGCCTGATCTTATCATCCGTGGCCTCCTGGGAGATGCTCCTCCAGGAGTGTGGAGAAAGGTGAGCGGCAAACAATCTAGATGCCAGCATCCTGGAGCTTCAGACCTTTCTGAACCTTGCTGTTTTCCACTGTAAACTCTTCCTAATGCTGTGCAGTTTACCAAATCCATTCACCCTTTGTGTGGAAGGTTCTAATCAGTGGTCTTCAGGAGAAAGTTTCCAAGGAAGGTGAGAGGACGAGGAGGTCAGGGACAGGAGAGAGGACATGGACAGAGCATTACAGCCTCCTGCATCCTCCCCAGGAGAGTTTAGTGATCCCAGATGGAGCCTTTCTACCTCAGCAACCTGCCACCCACCGCACGGAGTCAAGAATCCAACTAGGAGCAAACTGAATGGTGTTTCTACGCAGAGCGCTCTGCCTGTTTGCTGATTTTAGCCCCTGTGTATTGCAGGGAAAGAATCCTGAGTCCTCTTTCCTGGTTCCTGAGACTTACCCCATCAAGGTGTCATGTTGGAGAAGACACATTCCAGGAACATATTTTACATTTCTTGGCCAGACTTCCTCATGACTTAAAAGCCAGAATGAAGCAGGAATCACAAGCAAACAAAGGTGTTAAGGGACAGAAAGTTATGCCAGAGAGCAGCGAGCATTCAATGGGGCATTGAAAGCCCATCTTTTCCTTCTCTAAGAAGGAAAAGAGCACCATTCTCTTAAGAGGGAAGAGGGCACTATTATTATTGGGTGGGATGGAGGAGAGGCTGGGCAAAGCTGGGCAGATGTGAGTGTTTCAACAAAGCTAAAGGCATGCCTTGGCTTTTCATGCTGTAAAAGGAAGCAAATCCTGTGGAGTAAATGATCCCCATCTTTGATTAGAAGTGCATCCTAGTCTCTGAGATGTTTAACTGTGCCTGTTAGTTCAAAAGAGCCGTGCCTGTATAGTTGGTGAAATATGGCTCTTAGCCCCTGGGGGACCCTGTGGAGCTGGTTCTGGAATCACCCAGTGGGACCGCTCCAAATCTCTGGAGCAGCACAGCAGAGATTATGGGCTGGCTTCCAAACCTGCTGCATGTCTCCATGCCTGGAACTTGTTAAAAGAGATAAACAGGCTGATTTAGTGCATCTGGCGTGGGAACTGGGACACCACTTTTCTATTTCTTTCTTCCCATGAATTCAACAGAAGCCATCCGTGGACACTTGGGAAGAATGACATCAGGCCTCTGTCTCTCCCTGTGCCCTGTGCCTTGGCCAGCGCAGCCCTTGAGAACATTGATTCCCCACAAGGGGTTTTAGTTTAAGCCTCAGGTTCATCTGTAGCTCCCCTGACCAGGTCTGGTTGAAATAATGATCTGAGTGTGATCTCATTCAAAGAAGCTCATAGGTTGAAACTTAATGCCAAAAGTGAAAACAGTATGTGTGTGTGTGTGTGTGTGTGTGTGAGAGAGAGAGAGAGAGAGAGAGAGAGAGAGAGAGAGAGAGAGAGAAACCCAGCCACAATCAGGGGGCTCAGTAGTGCCCCCTGGCTGTGCTTGGGGGAATTGTGGTACTGGGGATTGATCCAGGATCCACTGCATGCAAGACAGTTGCCTTCCTTCCTCTACTATCTCTCTAACCTGAAGTCTTATGCATAGAACTAATGAATGGAATCGATGCTGTAATTAAAGGACTCTGGGGACCCCCTCAGTCTATCCTCTCTGCTTGGACATAATGAGAAAGAAACCTTTGAGCAGAAATCCCACTCTGGACATCCTGATCGTAAACTTGCAGACGCCAGAACTGTGAAAAGTATGTTTCTATGTTTATAAGCTTCCCTGCCTTTGGCATGCTGTTGAATCAGGCTGGTCAGACTCAAGCATGTTAGATCCCCCTAAAATACTTTTCCCTGTTGTGTATTTTATGTGTACATAATACCTTCTCTTTGTATGAGGACAAACCTAAAGAGGGTTACATTGTGACTGATACTCAGTGGTAACTAATGCAGCTGGTGGCACATTTCATTTTTTTGAAGTTAAAAACAGATTTTATTTCGAGATCCTGAGGAAGGGGAAGGAGGGAGGTAAGGAAGAAGGAAAGAAAGAGAGACAGAGACGGAAAGACTGAGAGAGTGATCTCAAGAGTGGAGATTTGGGGATTGGTGATATATTTCAATCACATAGTGGCAATCTAAAAATTTTGGGTAAGAGTGGAGAGCATTATAAAATTCAGGAGGTAACTAAGGCAAACTGCACTAATTTCAGGTCAAAGAATGACGGTTTGGATGCATAGATTTAGGGGAGAACCAAAAATGTACCCCAAAGAAGATTGAAGGGGAGAGAGGCAGGGGAATGTTTTATGGGAGGGAAAGAGATGAACATAAGTAGTTCTATAAAAGTTACATCATCCCATCCAGTTCAATGGTTGAATATCATTACTAACTGAACTTATCATCCAACAAAAAGTCCATAAGTACTCATCTGTCCTTGAGCTCCGGACATCAATGATTTGTTTGAAGGCCCAGAATTGCTTTTGGCGTAGTCCAAAGGTCTTTTACCTAGGTCACAGGTGATGCAATTCTCTGTCACAACTTCCCAGCTCCATTTTTGAAAAGGCCCCGCAAATACCAACTTTTTGCAACAAGTTATCAGCAAATATTTTTTGAAGTAAGAACACATTCTGCAAGGAGCAGGGTAGTTTCATAGAGCGAAAATCGAATACTATATAATAAATGCATAAAATATATTAGTCTGGAAGCTTCTCACCAAAATGTAGACTATATTTCTACTTGGGATTTGGGACTAATGACTGGTGGCTGTATGATTTATCTGTGCTTTTGATAAGAAACAGCTATTATATGAAAAAAAAGAAAGGACTCAGAAAGATTGTACAGGGGGTAAAGCACTTGCTTGCATGCAACTGACCCTAACTCAATCCCCACAACCACATCTAGCTCTAAACACAGAGCCAGGACTCAGTCCTGAGCACAGAGCCAGGAGTCAGCCCTGAATACCACCAGGTATGGCTTAACAACAACCTGAGGTAGAGCAGGTAGAGGAAATAAAAGAAAAAAAATAGGAGAAGAGAAAAAAAATGGAGAGTAAATTGAACTGGATCCTGAGGTAGTTCATGGGTAGAAGTTATATGTGTGAAAGTGGGGGTTGAAAATAATCCCATTAAAAATGATCAGAAAAGATAAATGGCACTTACTCAAATAAGACATATAGACATACAGATGGCCAGCAGGCACATGAAAAAACTATTCATCATCACTATCAGGAAAAGGCATATCAGCTCATCAGACCTGTGAGACGGACCTAAATCACATAGACACACAAGACAACCATGTGTTGGTGAGTGTGAAAGAGAGGAGCCCTCACACATGCTGCTAGGGCGTAGACTGGCTCAGCCTTTTAACAAATGAGCATGGAGTTCTTTCATAATACATAAAAATAGGCTCATCATATGACCCAGAATTCCACTCCTCCGTACATCACCATAGAATACAGGGACATTAATTCAAAGTAGAGTTAAAGAGAGGGTGGGCAATAGATGGTGGTGGAAAGTGATAGGACACTGGATGGGTGGCCACAGTTAGATTAGCCCCAAAATATAGTCTTGCTGGGCCTGGAGCTATGATATAGTGGGGAGGGTGTTTTCCAGCATGCGATTCACCTGGGTTTGACCCCTGGCATCCCATGGGGTCCCCTAAGTAGCACCAGGAATAATTCTGAAGTGCAGATCCAGGAATGACCCCTGAGAATCATCCAATATGACTCAAAAAGCCAAAAAAAATAAAAACACCAAAAAACATATAGTCTTGTAAACCATGGCCACTACAATTTAAAAAATTAATTTAGAAGAATATAGGCACTCCCTGATAAAATTTCAGGGCCAAACTAGACTGCCAAAATGAAGGACTAAAATGACTGTCTGTACTTTCAATGCATGCACGCTGGCACCGGAAGCATATATTGAGGACTCGATGGTGCAAGTGCAAAAGATCAAGTACAACATCATTGGTCTGACTGAGAAGAGGAGGCGCCAGTTGTATCATGCCTTTTTTGACACCGGAAGAACTGTTCCTCAGAACATGCAACGAAAAGAGGCGTCGGTGGCATTGGTGTCCTTGTCAACACTAACATGGCCGTGAATATTGATTCATTTGAATGCCTAACAAACCAGATAGGACGATTACACTTGAAGAGATGTGACCCACTGCCAGCAATTTCTATCTTTGTTGTCTACACACCAACATCCACATACAAGGAAGAAGAAATTGACAAATTCTACATGGTACTGGAGGAGTTCTATAAAAAAGATCACACCTTCTACAAGATCATAGTCAGTGATTTTAATGCCAAGATAGGACCGAGAAGATCAGCCAAAGAACTCCACATCAGGACCCATGGCCTAGAATAGAATGAACAGAGTGAGAGGCTGAGTTCATCATGTCCACCAAGACCATTCATGGGAACTCACAGTTCCAGAAGGCTGAATCGAAACATTGAACATGGGAATCTCCTGGTGGACAGTTCCACAATGAAATTGACCACATCATATTCAACCGATGGTTTTGCCTGACTGATGTCGCTGTTGTCCCAAAATTCCAAACAGGTTCGGACCACCGTCTCCTTCGTGCAAAATTTTACTTCATGCAACAGGGAGAAAAGGTTGCAAAGTTTAAGAAGAGAACTACCAGAATGACCACCAACTGGGAACTCTTTGGCACCATTGCAGCAACATGGGAAGACACCATCATTGACAACATCGATGAAGAATACAACCGACTAGTTCAGCACCTCCATGATTGTGCAAAGAATGCTGAGAGAGAGACACAAAAGGACGCCTATCTTCAAAAACTCTCTAGCTCATTTGCCAACATGGCAAGGCGCGAGCATCAGGCAACCAAATGCTAATGTCCAAGCTGGCAAAGCAGTGCAGAGAAGCCATAAAGGAAGACCTCAAAGAGAGAAGAGCAGAAATACTGGCCGATGCAGCAGAAGCCAGGAAAAGCATTTGCAACACCCACCTGTCCTTCGCCAACTATAAGCCCAAGATAACTGCCCTCTGATGTCCTGATGGATCTATCACATCTTCCAGAAAGGCAATGGAGAAGATTATCCGTGACTTCTACTCAGATCTCTTTGTTAGCCACATCCACCTGCCCATATACCAAATTCCCTGGATGGATATGTCGTTCCCAATGTTCTCCCTTCTGAAATCTGATATGCCATTTTGTCAGTAAAGAAGGGAACAGCACCAGGCCCAGACAAAGTCAGACCTGAACACCTGAAGAATCTGCCTTCAGTAGTCATCAATACACTGGCTCGGCTCTTCACATGCTACCTGTCTGAATGCAAGGTGCCCTTTCCATTTCCCAATGGAAAACCAGCAGGACGGTTCTACTGTTCAAGAAGGGAGACATCTACGACATTGGCAACTATCGCCCCATCAGCCTGTTGTCCATCATCTACAAGCAGTTCACTCGAGTCATCCTAAACAGATTTGGCAGAATATTAGATGAAGGACAACTATGTGAGCAAGCTGGCTTCTGAAAAGGATTCAGCACAATCGACCACATCTACACGGTAACTAAGCTCATTGAGGTTTGTAGGGAGCACAAGATGCTACTCTGTCTCATATTCATTGATTTAAAGAAAGCCTTTGATTCTGTTGAGACTGAAGTGGTCATCAAAGCCCTAGCCAAACAGGGCGTTCAAACTCAATACATCAAGATCTTTCTTGAGCTTTATTACAGATTCACCACCAGGATCTCACCATTCTACAAGGAAGTGATTATTGATGTCAAAGAGGGGTTCTTCAGGGTGATTCCATTTCACCAAAACTCTTCAGCACCACCCTCAAGAACATCATGCTACACTTAGAATGGGAAGGAATGGGAGTGAAGATAGACAGTCAACAACTACACCACCTCCGCTTTGCTGATGACATCATTCTAATAACACCAAACATTAGCCAAGCAGCACAAATGCTGACTGAATTCAACCAAGAATGTGGAAAGATAGGTCTACAGCTGAATCTCAACAAAACTATGTTCATGAAAAATGAACTAGTTTCAGAGGCCCCATTCACTCTCAATGGAACAAACATCTCTGAATGCAGCAGATACCGTGTGCCTAGGTCAAGAAGTCAACATGATGAACAACCTAAAACCTGAGTTGTGCAGCAGGAAGAGAGCAGCATGGAATGCCTTCAAGAGCATCGAAGAAATAGCTAAAAGGACAAAGAACCTACAGCTCCGGGCACATCTCTTCCACTCCACCATTCTTCCTGCATTTAACATATGTCTCAGAGACCTGGGCCCTACGAAAGCAGGATGAGAATGCTATTCGGGTCTCCCAAAGAGGAATCAAAAGAGTTATGCTTGGAATATCATGCCTCATTCAAGTGAGAGAAGGAATCCGGAGTTCTGACCTCTGTCAACAATCCAGAGTCAAGGATGCTGTCTCATTTGCCAAGGCATCGAAAATCAGATGGCTGGACATGTAGTGCGATTTGGAGATGACCACTGTTACCGACTGGATCCCACGGGATGTCAAAAGATCATGTGGCCACCCACCTACAAGATGGTCAGACTTCTTCATCAAGACTCTCAAGGAATGGTTTGAGGCTCTTCATATTCCTGAATCAACCAGATGCCATTGGGCTACAATGGCACATGATAGGGTCAAATGGAAATGTTACTGGCGCCCACTAGAGAAAATCGATAAACAACGGGAAGTTAAATGATCAAGTGATCAAGTGATAGGCACTCCTGGGTTCAATGCAGCCCTGCTTAAAATAGTCAGCATATGAAAACAACCCAAGTACCAGTGATGGGTGAGTGGGTAAGACCTGGAAATACTACTCAACAATAAGAAAACTTGAAACTTTGTGTTTTGTGATAATATGGGTGCAGTTGGAGGGGTGATGCTGAGCTAAACAAATCAGAAGGAAAAAATATCCCAAATACTGCATGATCACCTCATACAAAAAAAAAGAACAAATACAACCCCAAACTCACACTTAGATTTGGTCTGCAGAACAGCGATTGCCAGAAAGGGCATCTGTAGAGTACACAAGGTATGTGTGTGTGTGTGTGTGTGTGTGTGTGTGTGTTTGTCTGACCCAGACATGGTGGTGGAGGGAACTGGCACTTATATAGTGTACATGGTGTAGCCACTGAGGTTTAAAGAAGTATGAAAAAAGCCATTCCTATTATAAATGACATGATGTAAACCGAAGATTCCTCCATTAAAAATAGAAATAAAAATACAGTTAGTCTGATCTTTTATAAAATAAATCAATAATAGATGACATTGTTTTATGGAATATTAAACAGCTGTAAAAGATGAAGTCATGTGAGTTGCTGCAACCTGGATGGAACTCTAAGGTATCATGTTAAGTGAAATAAGGGGAAGGACAAATATCGATGCTCTCACTTATCTACGGCATATAGAGTGACAAAGGAATGGAAGGTTTCGATAAATGCCAAACCCTTTGCCTTTGATTATAGAAAAAGAATGAGGAAGAAGTGTTTAGGGGACTGGGAGGATGGAGAGGCAGAATGGTGACGACATAAGGACATTAGTTAAGGGTCCTGGACATTTCAGTGACGTGGAAGCGAGGCAATTACATAAAGAAGACCTTAAGCATCAACACTGATGTAAGCATGTGACCCAAACTTCAAAGAGCAAATTATAACTTTTTAAGTCAAGTCTGCAAAGGAGGTGGGGCGGGGAGAAGGAGGAAACCTGGGTCATTGGTGGAAAGATGGTGCTGGGTTTGGAGCAACATCAAGTGCCCAAAGCTCTGTTATCAACAGAATTTTAAATTGCAGTAGCTAAATAAAATTTTATGCTAAAAATACTAAAAAAATACTGTTTTAAAATAGCAAATAAATAAACAAATTAAACAGAAGATGGATTGTTTCTAGGAGGGAAAGGGTGTGGGCAGAGCAACTGTAGCAAGGCAGAGGATCCAGCACGGGAGCTTGGGGGTGGGAAAAGGCAGGCGTAGATCTGGGCCTGGGTGAGAACTGTACTAGCATAAGGGTATTCCATACCTCTCCAGCTGCCCCAGCACACAGCCTAGGCTGGACTGTCCCCAAGCTGACAAACATGCTCTGGGAACTGAGCGCAAGGTGGTTCAGTACTGGAGAAAGTCTATCAAGCACCATTGACTCCCTCTAGCCCATTTGCACTCATGAGAGCCCATCGGCTTCACCCTCAGACCTGACCCCAAAGATCAGTTGCAAGTAACTTTGGGGGTCTGTATTCCCAGGAGCTTGTGACCCCAGTTCCTTCCACATAGGACTACAACCTTTGAGACATCTTGACCGACCATCCAATGCTGACTGATGTCGTAGGTCTGCACCCTTTGAGACATCAGACTGAACATCCAATGCTGGCTGATGTCAAAGGTCTACACTCTTTGAGATATCTTGACTGACCACCCAATGCTGGCTGACGTCGTAGGTCTACACCCTCTGAGACATCAGACTTACCATCCAATGCTGGCTGATGTCAATGGTCTACCCCCTTCGAGACATCAGACTGACCATCCAATGCTGGCTGATGTGATGTGACCAAAATTCACTGTGGAAATGGATCACTCTGAAAAGTGAACCTCTGTCAGTACATTGACACAAGAGAGGTTTTCCTTTTTAATGAGAGAGAGGAGCTTGTCCTTGGAAAGGCCTTTCACAGGAGCAGGCATCATGGTAGCCTGTCTCCAGAAGAAACTCCGTTCTTTTGGAATTTCCTCCCACACTTAACAAGGCTTCAGGAGACCTTCAGGCGACTGTAAGCTCTTCAGAGCCCCCGGCCCTCTCAGGCATCTGGCCCATATACGCCACCCACAGGGACACTCTGAAATCCAAAGTTCTTTATTATTCTTTGAAATGGCTCTATTAGGAGAGAGAGGATTTATTTTGCAGAAACAAGAAAATTTATTCTGGAGGTTTGACCTTGAACTTGAGAAAGGAAGTTAGAAAGGGCTTCGTCAAGACCCTGAAGGAATGGTTTGAGGCTCTTCATATTCCTGAAGCAACCAGGTGCCATTGGGCTACACTGGCACGTGATAGGGTCAAATGGAAATGTTACTGGCACCCTCTTGAGCAAATCGATGAATAATGGGATTCAAGTGATCAAGTGATCAAGTGACTTAACAAGGCTGAACTTTGTAAGCAACTGGCAAAGCGATGGTGTATGAACTGCAAGGCCAACTCCTAAGGCTTTGGCTTGCTGTCTGGGAGGCCGCACTTTGAGGGAAGCCAGCTGCCAAGTCAGGGGGCATTCAACTGGGCTGTGGCAGGGGAAATGAACAGGTTCTTTTGCCCACAGCCAGCAGTGACTTGGCCATGGTAGGGCAGACAGCATGGGAGGGACCAGGTAGCCCCAGCATGACCTTCAGGAGACTATAAGCCCCCAGCCCTCTCAGACATCTGGTCCCTACACACACACACACACACACACACACACACACACACGGACACGGACACTCTGAAATCCAAAGTCTATTATTCTTTGAAACGGCTCTGTTAGAGAGAGAGGATTTATTTTGCAGAAAGAGAAAATTTATTCTGGAGGTTTGACCTTGAACTTGAGAAAGGAAGTTAGAAAGTGCAAAGGAAACCTGTGGTAGTTCTGGGGAAAAGAGAGATGGCGGCCCTGAGGCCGGGAGGGGTTCCATTGGACAGCATCAGCATTCTGTCAGGTGGGACCCAGGGATGGTGAGGGCTGTGCAGACTCCGAGACTCCCAGAACATCCTGTTGGAGTCACACCAAGACTCTGCTCCACACCCTTTCCACCAGCATTTTAACAGAACTGCCTTTGTTGGGAGGATCTGGTCCTCTCCAAGGACTCCTGCATCCTCTTCATATTGGATTCAGACCCACTCCAAGAGTACAGGTGCACTATGGAGAGCAGCTCGCTTGGAGGAACTTGTTATTTCACACCCATGTCAGCTGGATTGAATTTGGGAACCTCCACTGAATAAAATCTGTAAGTGCTCTCCCTCCCTCTCCCTCTCTCCCTCTTCCTTCATTCCTTTCTTGCTCTTTCTCTCTTCCTACCTCTATTCTTCCTTCTCCTCTTTTCCTCTCTTCTCTCTCTCTCTTTCTTTCTTTCTTTCTTTTTCTTTCTTTTTCTTTCTTTCTTTCTTTCTTTCTTTCTTTCTTTCTTTCTTTCTTTCTTTCTTTCTTTCTTTCTTTCTTTCTTTCTTTCTTTCTTTCTTTCTTTCTTTCTTTCTTTCTTTCTTTCTTTCTTTCTTTCTTTCTTTCTTTCTTCTTTCTTTCTTTCTTTCTTTCTCTCTTTCTTTCTTTCTTCTCTCTTTCTTCTCTCTCTTTCTTTCTTTCTTTCTTTCTTTCTTTCTTTCTTTCTTTCTTTCTTTCTTTCTTTCTTTTTTCTTTCTTTCTTTCTTTCTTTCTTTCTTTCTTTCTTTCTTTCTTTCTTTCCTTTCTTTTCCCTCCTTCCTTCCTTCTTTCCTTCCTTCCCTCCTTCTTTCCTTCCTTCCCTTCTTCTTTCCCTCCCTCCCTCCTTCTTTCCCTCCCTCCCTCCCTCCTTCCTTCCTTCCTTCCCTCATTCTTTCCCTCCCTCCCTCCCTTCTCCTTCCTTCCTCCTCCCTTCCTCCTCCCTCCCTCCCTCCCTCCCTTCCTCCCTTCCTCCCTCCCTTCCTTCCTTCCTTCCTTCCTTCCTTCCTTCCTTCCTTCCTTCCTTCCTTCCTTCCTTCCTTCCTTCCTTCCTTCCTTCCTTCCTTCCTTCCTTCCTTCCTTCCTTCCTTCCTTCCTTCCTTCCTTCCTTCCTTCCTTCCTTCCTTCCTTCCTTCCTTCCTTCTCTCCCACCCCTCACCCCACCCCAGCAGTGCTCAGGGTATCCAGAGGCCCCACCGGCTCACAGTTCAACAAGAATCCTGAAGATATGATACAGCTCAGACTCTTGCACCTGGATACTCACACCCTGGTGACACAGGGCTGCACTGGTGACATTTGGGGGACCATGTGGGCTGAAGTTGAATGGTGGCCAGGTGCGTGCTAGGCATGAACCCTAACCAACCATCCTATCTTCTCCCCCAGCCCCCATTCCTTTCTTATTCAGAGAGGTTCCCCATTGAGGGCGGTGTTGGGCTCCTGGCATCCTATCAGCTAGGGAGCGAACATTAGTTATTAAAGGAAAAGGGGGTTTCAGGACAGCTCATTGTGGGGGCCCCTTCAGGGAGTTGGTTGTAAGGCTACAACTACAGACTCTGCTCCCCACATCAGTTCCATAAGGTGCTCTGCGCACGGCCTGGGCCATCACTCGTGGCCTCAGACTTGGTCACGCTGCTGTGGCAGTTTATCAATTCTGGAGTCATCTCCATGAAATGCAACAACACTAGGAGTTCCGAGACGTGTCCTCAAACCCTTCCATTGCAGCTGGTGTGCAAAAGTGGAGGCCCCAGCTGGGCCTAGCTCTGCACTCTCTGACTGTGGAAGAGCTCCCAGACCTACAAGGTTTGCAGACAGTTGGTTAGATGGATGTTTACTCACCACAGCCCACATGTCTCTCTCGATCCTACCCCTGATGGCTGGTCTTGGGCTTGCTGGGCGGCTGCTGTGTTAGAGGATGTGATCCCAAAGACGGCTTGAACTGTGCTTGCCTGTTTGTGCTTTTCCTGCCATGTTCCTTCTATTCCTGCAAGTATATGCTCCAGGCCCTCCCACGTTCTGCAAAAAAAGGAGAGTCAGCCAAATAAGAATCACCCAGGGTGACCCATATCCAGGACCTTGTCCTGGTGTGTGCACAGGAAGCAGATACTTACTGTGGTATGTGCCTGTGCCTTCGTGGCTGCTTCTTTCACATGGTAACATTAGCTAATGACAGGAACAAGAGCCAATAACTTTTGTCACATACATGAGTCTGGGGGACCAGTCCTTCCTGGAGCTCCTCATGAAGTTCTCAATTTGCAGGGGGTTGGGAATAGCCTGAAGATGATCTCTCGGGGCCAGAGACAGGGCACAGGCCTAAAGGTGCTTGCCTGGTGTGATCCCTAGCATTATGCGGTACCCTGAGATCACAGGATGAAGCTTGGGGAGCAGAGCTGGCAATAGGGAGTCCTGGATAATCCAACACTATAGGGCCCATGTCACACCTCATCTTGAGTCACCTGTTCAAGCTAAGAAAGACCCCCAGACCTCTTGAGCACCTCTTGGGAGCCCCACACCAGTACCACCAAGAGATGATTTCTCTGCCCTTGCCCTGGTCTTGTATTGCAAGCACGGGAGAGGGATTGATCTAGGTGGCTGCCCCTCTCACCTCACCCCATCATGTCTGTGCCTGAGGAGGACTAAGTCGAGTCTGACATTTCCTTTTACTGTCTGCAGAAGCCATGTGGACTCCTAAGGTTTTTGTACATCCAAACAGCCTTTGAAACTCCTAGCATGAAGCACTGCCTTTAGGATCGGGTACTGTTTTGGCAATGTTCTGACCTTCTAAAAGGATAGTGATTTAGGAAGAGCAAAAATATGTGTGGTCCATGGAATCCACGGTGAAATGCAGGTGGGAAGAAGGCTGCCCCATCGGCAATTCAACACTAGAGGGCAGCGCGTGTTCGTGGCAAGCAGGAGCAGTTGGCCCCAGACACCCAGGCAGGGCAGACCCTGGGAGCAAATGGGTCATCAAAACAGAGCCTGACTGTTGAGAACACACTGTTCTCAGCTGAGCTCAGGCCCCAAACCTTCCAGATTGTGTGTGTTTGTGTATTTGTATGTGCATGTCACATGTAGTTGTGTGGGTGCATGCTTTGTAGCGTCTCTATTGTATTTGTGTGTTCTTACTGCATGCCTGTGTGTTTGTATGTATGTATAAATGTACAGAAGCATAACACACACACCTCTCTCTCTCTCTCTCTCTCTATGTAGGAAGGAGGGAAGTGCTTATTGGAAAGCACAGGGAAGCAGCTAAACCAGCATTTGGTGTTTTGGCCGTAATTCCGGTTTTCAACAGAACAGAATTAATGTAGTGGTGCTGGCCCCAGTCTCTGAGTGTTGTCTCTGTGAGCACAGACCCTGCAGGTTCCCAGGCACATGTTAAAATGAACTTTCCTTGTTTCTTCTACCTCTTTGTTGTTGTTTATAGTTTTAGGATCACACCTAGCAATGCTTAGGAGTTATTCCTAGCTCTGTACTCAGGAACTATCCCTGTCAGTACTCAGAGGACCATATGGGATGCCCAGGTGGAACCTGGGTCCTCTATATGCAAGCAAGTGTCCTACCCACTGTACTATTGCTCCAGCTCCTCTTTTTACCTTTTAAGGGCATTTGGGGCACGGGGCTTACAGTTACCCCTGGGGCTTACATTTGTGGGCCATGTTATATTTTTTTGGGTTGAAGCTGCTCTATCAGAGGGTTCATGTTCCAGAGAAGGTGCCTGGACAGTGCAGTCAGCCAGACTCCATGGGCTACAGCCAGTGGCCCAGCTGGACCTACGGTAGAAACTCTCCATCCACTCTGGTCTCTGAGGAATCTTTAGTCCTGCGCTGACTCTGACTGAAAACCCTCTTTTAAGAGACCTTGAGGTAGGGCTAGCCATGACTGATTTTTTCTTCATTGGCTCCAAACCTCCGCCCATCAGCTCCAGCAAGGAGGCTGCCTCTTCTAGTCCTACCTGCTTCAAGACTTAATCCTCATTACCTGGTCCTCCAAAACCTTTGCAATGCTGACCCCTGCTGGCTGTATCTTGGAAGTGCCGGTGTGGTTGAAGTCCCTCAGAAGTGCTTGGGTAGGTACTTGTGTGCACAGTGTCTGTATACTGTCCGTTGCATGATGCTTGTATTGTGTGCTCTGTGCATGTTACAAGTACATGCCCCTTGCATTGCATGTGTTATAGTGTGAACTCTGATGCATAGTGTGTGTGTGTATGTGTGTGTGTGTGATGTCACTGCACAACACTTGCTTGCTTTAACACTCCAAATAGGACAGTGTCCCTTAGCCTAACACCTCTCTCCCTCCCTGCAGCTGCCTTTGTTGGTCTTCGTTTCAAATATTTAAGCAGTTTTGGGTAGAGTTCCTGACTTTCAAACAGGACCCCAAAATTCATGAAGGGCTTGTTTCAGGGAGGTCTATTTTCTTTCTCCCTCTCTCTTTTCTTTCATCCCTCCTCCTTTTCTTCTCCTTTCTTTGTTTTCAGTCTAGGCGGTACTCAGAGGATACTCCTAGTAAATCACTCCTCCCTCCCTCCCTCCTTCCTCCCTCCCTCCCCCCCCCCCCCCCCCCCCCCCCCCCCCCCCCCCCCCCCCCCCCCCTCCTTCCTTCCTTCCTTCCTTCCTTCCTTCCTTCCTCCCTCCCTCCCTCCCTTCCTCCCTTCCTCCTCCCTCCCTCCCTTCCTTCCTTCCTTCCTTCCTTCCTTCCTTCCTTCCCTTCCTCCCTCCTCCCTCCCTCCCTCCCTCCCTCCTTCCTCCCTCCTTCCCTCCCTCCCTTCCTCCCTCCCTTCCTTCCTTCCTTCCTTCCTTCCTTCCTTCCTTCCTTCCTTCCTTCCTTCCTTCCTTCCTTCCTTCCTTCCTTCCTTCCTTCCTTCCTTCCTTCCTTCCTTCCTTCCTTCCTTCCTTCCTTCCTTCCTTCCTTCCTTCCTTCCTTCCTTCCTTCCTTCCTTCCTTCCTTCCTGTACTCAGGCCTTACCTCTGACTCCATGTTAAGGATCACTCCTGGCAGTGCTCAGGGCCCCTCTCCAGTGCTGGGGATTAGACTGTGTGCAACACAAGCATCTTACCCCTGTACTATTTTAATTGTTTTAAAAAATACATTTTTCAAAAATGTTTTTGAAAATTCTTATTTTTTAAAGCATCACTATTTCAGGTTTTTTTTTCCTCTTTTTGGGTCACACCCAGCAATGCTCAGGGGTTTCTCCTGGCTCTGCACTCAGGAATTACTCCTAGCGGTGTTCGGGGGACCATATGGATGCCGGGGATCAAACCCAGGCTGGCATGGGCCAGCCACATGCAAGGCAAATGCCCTACCTGCTGGATGATTGCTCAGGTCCCCACAATAACAGGTTTTTGACAAACAATGTTACAGCAACATATTTTCATTCTTTAAATGACATCTGTCCCAGCTTTCTTGTTTGAGAAAAAAATCTTTGCTGTGTGCTTTTGTCTCCAGGGTTTCTCCAGCACTGCTGGTGCCAAGCTGCTCCCCTTTGCTCCATCCTAAAGAGCTTCAACAAACACCCCAGTCCAGCCCAGTGTGGCCTCCACCCACTGTGGAAGGCTGTTCCAGGCCTTCTCTCCTGAGGCTCCTGTCAGCCTGCAGCTGTCTCCACAGAATGTGTAGTTCTTCCCCAGGCCTTGCAGCGGGTCTGCTGATTCTGAAAAGTAGGTGTGATTGCACAGACAGTGTATCTGGGGGGTCTGTTCCTGGCTTGCACCCCTGCCCCTGTGATTTAGGGGACAGCGATCAGAAGGAGGATTCCCAGGGTTCTAGCGAGATCCTGCCACAGTTCATCTGGTGTCCCTGAGGATGGATAAAACCTGGGGTAAACCCTGGATAGAAAACAAGACACAGGCGACCTGCCACTGCCACACGGTCCAAAGGATGGAGAGTAAAACACTACCCTGAGGTTCTCTGGTACGCAGGGCCCCACGGCCACAGGAGTCTCTGATCTTACCCAGTGACCTGATGGGATTTTTTTACTCCAGGTGACAAAAACCAAAGAAGACTTGTTTTCTAATTCAATTTATAAAGTTCCAAAGCAGGTAAACCCATTCTATAGTGATAGAGATTATGACAGTAGATTACACAAAAGTTAATTCGAAGCATACTAAACACCTCAAGGTTCTAGTAGAATCTGTAATCCGCAAAGGGAAACAGGCAGATGTTTGGAGTGTGCACCTCACATGCGTCTTCAACAATTGGACTCCGTTAATAACAAAGCCAGAAATAAACAGACGGGACTGCATCAATTGACAATGTTTTTCTCAAAGCAAATGAAATTTGGGTTAAAATAATAATACTGAGCCTGAGCAATAGTACAGTGTGGAAGGTGTTTGTCTTGCACCTGGCAAACCGGGTTCCATCCATGGCATCCCATATGGTCCCCGAGCACCACCAAGAGTAATTCCTGAGCACAGAGCCAGGATTAACCCCTGAGCATCTCCAGGTGTGACCCCAAAAAGCAAATTAAATAAATAAAAATTAAAATACTCTGCTGAAATGGGAAAGATATTTGCACATCATACATCAGATAAAGTGCTAATATTCAAGATGCATAAAGCACTCATAGAATACAACAACAAAATTAATAGGGGCATCAAAGAGTGGGGAGAGAAGATGGGAAGGCGTTTTCTGAAGGACCTATCCATTCTATTAGGCATGTGAAGAAAAAAGGGATCACCATCATCTTTGATCACCATCACCACCATCATCATCTTCCAGGGAAATGTAAGTCAAAATGGAAATGAGCTATCATCTCACACCAGAGGGAATGGCACATATCAAAAAATACTGAAAAAATAAATAAATAAAAGGCTGAAATAACGAGGGCAGGGATGTGGTAAAACATTCATTTACTATTTGTGGGAATATTGCCTGGTTCAGTCTTTCTGGAAGAAAATATGGAGAGTTTTTAAACAAGTAGTAATAGCACTCCCATATGACCAAGCCATTCCACGTCTTGGCATCTATCCCAAGAATACCCAAAAAATTAACTAAGAAAAAAAATACACGTACACCTTTGTTCACTCCAGCTATAAGCACAACAGGCCAAGCTCTGGAAAGAACCCCACAGCTCCATGATGAGCAAATGGATTATGAGGCGGGGGCACAGATCCATGAGGGAACTCTGCACAGCTTTTCCTTGCCACATGGATTGAGCTGGAGAGTGTCATGTTCAGTGAAATAAGTCAGAATGAGAAGGACAAATACCGGATAATCTCACTCATTTGTGGTATATAAAGAAACAAGACAAGGAAATGGACCATGTCCAAGGCAAACAAACCCTTGGACTTTGAGAGCAGAACTGAGGTTACCAAACGGTGAGAGGAGGGGCTGGTGTGGGGGTTAAAGAGAAAGATAATGGACTAGAAGTAACAGGACACCAGGACACCAGTGGCAAGGGGTGGGGGCGGTCTCTGGCACCTTGGTGGTAGTGAAGATAAAATCACTTTGTATACTGAAAGCATAAACTTTAACATTATTGTAACCATGGTACCCACAGTATAATAAAATTTTAAAAGCAGGCAAGACATTTTTAACTTTGAGGAGAGAGGTTGTGCGGTGGGGCAGGGGGTAAAGAGGGGGTTAAAAGTGCTGGAAATGATGGGGTCTCAGTCTGGCAGTGTTCATACGTACAATAATTATGAGCCTAGGCGTAGGGCCTTAGACAATCTTTACTGCCAGTACAGAGTTTGCCCATTTGGAAAATTACTTGATTAAGACAATTCACAGGGTTAAAACACGTTCTGCCAATTTATTATTCATGCAATCCTGGCTTTGCACTCAGGAGTTACTCCTGATGGTGCTCGGGGGACCACATGGGATGCGGGGATCAAACCCAGGTTGGCCTCATGTAAAGAAAATGCCCTATCTTACCTGCTGTGCTATCGCTCTGGACCCCAGCTACATGATTTTTGATGTAGTAATTATGGGCTTTTACTCTCCCAGAAAAATTAAAGAGGTTTGTTGTAGTATTGTTAGAAAAGAAAGCAACAGGGGCCAGAGCATTAGAACAGCAGTTAGGGCATCTGCTTTGCACAGAACCATCCTGAGTTCAATCCTAGGTATCCCATATGGTCCCTTGAGCACCACTAGGAGTAACTTCTTTTTTTATTTTATTATTCCCCCCCAAATATTATTACACCATTCTAGACATACAATTGAAAGATGCTCATGTAGAGTTTTGGTTCCACAGTGTTCCAACACCCATCCCTCCACCCAAACCCATTTCCCATCACCAATGTCCCCACCTAGGAGTAACTTCTGAGTGTCGAGGCAGGAGTAACCCCTGAGCACTGCTGTGTGTGTGTCCTCCCCCAAAAAAAAAGAAAAGAAAGAGAGCAACAATCCCAAATATTAAAACACAAACCACATGCCAAATGGAATTAGAGGCTTTATATTACCATTAAAAACGATGTGATCACATGATGTAAACAAGAGACACATTTTTGGAGGAGAGTCACACCCACTAGTGTTCAGGGCTTACTCCTGAATCTGTAAAAGTTCAGGGATCACTCCAGGTGGTGTTCTGGGAGACATAGGTGGTGCCAGGAATTGAATCCAGGTTAACTGTGTTCAAAGCAAGTTAACTGTACCCTACTTGCTCTATTATCTCTCTAGCCACCATAAGACACATTAAAAATAGGATACCATGATTTGCAATACTGTAGATGCTTGGGTTTCATGCATACAACACAGGAGCACTCCACCCTCCACCAGTGTCCACTTCCCCCACCACTGTACAAGAGACATTCTAAAATGAAAGGGGAGTATAAATACAATGGACGAGTTGGGCCTGATCGGGCTATGAGTGAAAGGGCTACCCTCAGACAGGGTAGGTGTAGACCTGGCTCTACCAAGTCCCAGCTACATGATCTTGGATTTATCGCATAACCTCTGTATGCCTCAATTTCCTGCCTGACTCATGGAAATAGAAACTGTAGTAACAAGGTTGCCGTGAGACTCAAATTATTGCACATTAAGGATCTCGGACTCGATATGCACCATACAACTTCCCCTCACGAAATGTTAGCTGCCACTTAGACACAGAAATGGATCCTCTTTCTAAAAGCCAAGACTACAGAAAATAAATATTTCATGGATTTGTGGGAATACTTTTAAAGGTGAACCATATAATTTTTCATTCCATCTGTGTATTACTGAGGGAGTTTTACCAGGTTGCATCAAGCGAGTGCGTTCTCTCAATTATTCATACCGTATAAAAGTAGAGGAACAGCTCCAAGTGCTGTCAGCCTGACTTTGGGATCCAGTCAGCCTGACATGTGGACTCATAACTCTGAAGACAGCCTCTTCATTTCACCCCTGTGGAATTCAGCTGCTCCCACCCCCAGCTGGCCTGCAATTAGGAACAGTACCAGTTTATGATCCCTAAGATGAGACCCAACAAAGAAAGGAGCTGGCAGATCACTATGCTGGACTTTCTTCTGATTTCCCCCTCTGTCTATGCCTCTGCCCTTTCTAAGAGACTCCTCTCCCTTGAGAAACTCTCTCAGTGAAGGCTGAGTAGACTTGCCCATAGTGAATCCTATGACTAATGTCTTCGTTCTCCAGGAAGTTGACCGTTTCCCATGAGTTAGAGAGAAGACTGATATCCCCGGAGAAGACTGTACATGCAGACAAGCAGAGAGACAACGGTTGAGTATCTCTCTCACAATATATAGAAAACATGTGTCATTCCGGTCATAGTTCTTCTGGTGTCCCCCCACCTGACTAGAGCCTGTTCTAATGACTGAAGTTAGTACATTCATATCCCTGAATAAAGCCCCAAAGTCCTGAGATTTGGAAGTGAGGTTTGAAGTCTATCTTGATTACTTCTAAGATATTCGGAAAGACCATTTTAATTTTAGATCTTAGAGAATGGGGGTCATGATATTTGTTGCCCAAATCACAGGAACTTCAGATGTTTTTACTTAGAGAGTACCTTGCTAAGAAAATATCTCAATGTTAATTATGTAATATTTTGTTTACAAAGAATAATTTTTGGTTTTTTTTTTTTTTTTGCTTTTTTTTGGGTCACACCTGGCAATGCTCAGGGGTTTCTCCTGGTTCTGCACTCAGGAATCACTCCTGGCCATGCTCAGGGGACCGTATGGGATGCCGGGGATCAAACTCGGGCGGCACAGGTCGGTCACGTGCAAGGCAAACGCCCTACCTGCTGGACTATCGCTCCGGCCCACTAAGAATAATTTTTTAATTTAGTTTCTTTTTATCCACAGAGCAAAAAAATATTAAAACTATTAGGGATTTTCAATAAAAAGGACTGATTAAAAATGAAAGTATCAGACCTCAATAAGTATAATCAAACACATATTGGGGGTGACACTCAGCAATGCTCAGGGTTTACTTCTGGCTTTGCACTCAGGAATTATTCCTAGGGATGCTCAGGAGATCAATATGGGAAGTTGGGGATAGAACCTGGGTCAGTCATGTGCAAGCAAGTGCCCTCCCTGCTGTACTATAGCTCTGGCTCCACAAATATTATCCTTAAAAGGAATCATGCACTTACTTCATTAACACTGGAATTTTCTGAAAGTCCTTGGGGAGAATGTAAACTGGCTCTGAAAGTATTCTTCAAAGAGGACACTTAAGTAATTCCCTTAGGGGCAAACAACTCTCTTAAATTTTTATTTTCTTTTGCAGATATTTGGGCCGACACCTATTACTTGAATTTTAACTCATCAGTATAAGGCCAAATCATGAAAACTTTCTTAAGGAGCTTAAGAAGCTCTAGTTGTCAAGGAAGTTGTCAAGGAACCACACGTTAATAGGGCATGGTAGAAATAAACTATGCTTGGGAAGAAGATAGAGCAATTGGGAAATCGGGGAGAAAATGATAACACAACTTTGATCTGAAAGACAGAAAACTTTTGAAGAGACAAAGGAAGAGGAGCTGCAGAGTCACCAGAACTCTGCTTTGTGTGTCTTGTGCTCTTCTGAGTTCCAACTACAGCGAAAAGTCTGCTGCATTAATGGAGGAATTTGAGTGCATAGGTTACAGAAAGAGGAAGTTGCCAAAAATATACGGTTAGCTGAATGCAGTGCTGGGATTCTCCCATGATACATGAGGGTTGTACAGTGGATTGGCAAGGAGTCAGGCGAGACTTTTGAAGTGAATGACTAGATCATAGTACATTTAAAAATCATGAGTCAAGCAGCAGAAACTTTCATTCAGTGCTAGTGATGTATAAAATAGGACAACCACTTTGAAAGACAATCTGGCAGTTTTGTATAAGACTGAACACATTCTCAGCGTACAATCCAATAGCTGGTCTCCCGCGGTGTGTCAACGTTGATATTTTCGAGTCACTCATTATTTACCCAAATGAGTAGATACACACAAAGCCTGCACATTAATTCATAATTGCCCAAACTTGGAAACTTCCAGCATGTCCTTCACTGAGCATACAGATAAACGGTGACCCAGCTCTACAACAAAATGATTTTTAGTGATCAAAAAAAAAAGCTATTGAATCACAAAAAGACATTGAAGAAATTTAAAAGAAAATTGCTAAGGGAAGAAATCAATCAGAAAAGGCTATTAACCATGTGATTCCAATTACATGACATTTTGAGACCTAAAACTATAGAAACGCTAAGAAAATCAGAGGGGTTGGGGAAATAGTATAGCAGGAAGGGAATTTGCCTTGCTTGCTGCTCACTGTGCTTCAATCCTGGTACCCCTTATGGTCTTTAGAATCCCACCAGAAGTAATCACTGGGGGTAGAGTCAGGAATAAGCTCTAAGAAGCACCACGTTTGGCCAAAATAACCAAAAAGAAAAAGAGTATCAGTAGTTACCAGGGATTAGGAAGGGGAGCAGGTAAACAGGAAGAGCACAGGAAAACGTTTCAGACAGTAAAATTATTCTATATGATATTGAATGATGGATATATGGCAATTCATATTTGCCAAAATACATAGAATGTGTAAGACTGAGTGAGAATCTTTATACAAATTTGGAAACTATGGATCTTCATAATGTATCAATATGGACTTACAAATATAAGTAAAACATTAGAGTAATGTCATGTTTAATAAATTTATTGTACAATATGTACAGGTTTGGGCTCTCTGTTTTAGGCTGGGCCCTGAATACAAAACTTCAGTATTCTGAAGTTAGCAAACACAATTTCCAATTTGGGTTGCAGGTGCCCTGTGTTTATTGCCAAGACCCCTCCCCTGTATTATTCAGACTCCCGTTATTTGAAATGTGGCTTGAATATCAGCAACACCAGTGACCAGTGTCTCCTGGGAGCTTGCTGGAACTTCTCCGGGCTTTCCCCCAGCTCTAAAGGTTCTGCATTGAACCAAGGTCTCAGGCAATTCTTTTGGATTCCAGAGCGTCTGCCAGACCTGGACTCACCCCATCTGTCCCCAAGTGTCTATTGATGTGGAAAACAAAAGGAAAGAAATGTGAAAGCCTGTTGAACTCATATTTGGAGGAAATGGTTGGCTCTTTGGTGTGAAACACAGCTGCAGGCATTTCTGACATCTAATCTTTGGCAGAGAGGATCAGTTCCTGCCCAAGCATGAAGCCCATTTCCCTAGTCTAAAGAGGAAGCAATTCCAACCTTCAGATAGTCACAATCCCTTCGCCCTACAAAGCCCTCATCCCTAGTGGCGGGAAGATGATCAACAGGCTGAAAACTTGTGAGGAAAGAAGCATGTGGTCTGGACATTAATGTTAGGGCAAAGGATTCCTGTTTCAAAAATACTGTTCACTCAAATAACCAAAGGCATCTATGTGTAAGTCCAAAGATGAGTGACAAATGAAAAAGTTTAAAAAGTAGCTTAGGTTCAAAGATCCAAAGCACAAGGGCAATGTAAATGTTCCTTAAAACTTGTCTGTACAGTGTGTAGGGTGTTTGTCTTGCACTAGGATGACCCAGGTTTGATCTGCTGCATCCCATAAGGTCCCCTGAGTACTTTCAGGAGTAATTCCTGAGTGCAAAGCCAAGAGTAACCCCTGAGCCTCACCGGGTGTGGCCGCAATGCAAACAAACAGGAAGTATTCACATTCGCATGTACATCGAAGTCCAAGTCTGTTGTCAGAAGTGGGGAGAGATCGTTGGGCCTCAGAAATGAACCCCCATCCTCTATCAATAAGCCCAACTTGTGTAGGTTTAAATCTTTTCTGGATCCCAGATCCTGGCCCTGTCCTTCAAGCCTCCTTCTGCCACCTGTCTTGTGACCATTTAGTCACTGTGTCCTATCTCTGGGTTCACTCTCCCTGTTCATGACAACATATCTTCCTCCATCCAGGCACTAAATCCTGCAGAGTCTTCAAAGCAGCCATTCCCAAAATGGGCAATCCAGCCCCCTCAAGGGGGCACTGGAATTACCTGTGGAGGAGACAACAGCTTTGGGGGATCATTTATTTTTTTCTCCACTTAAGGAAGGGGCACTGACTGATCTTCCTGAGAAGGAGATAGGAAAGTTTGAGGACCTCTGCTTTAAAGTTCAGTTTATTTACTTCATCCTAGAGGAACTCTGTGACTGCTAAACCCATGGTCTGTCTGTCTGCTCAACTTCCTCACATCCCCTGGTCCCTTACCTAAGACAGAACAAGCTACAGGGTCTATCATTCACCTCAAAATCTGTTAGCAGCAACAAAATGAAAGCATTTGTGCTGATTTGTTGAAAGATCTCTACCTAACAAGCCCTCGCCTAAGACATCAGTCATTGGCAAGGTAACAGCAAGCAAAGGAACTCTTTCAAAGACACGTATCCAGACTGCCAACAGGCACATGCAAAAGTACTCAATGTCATAAATTAGCAGAGATGTGAAAATAAAAACCCTAGTGACATGTCACCTCTCACCTGTGAGGGGCTATCTGGCATCAGGAACAGAGTTGACACATATTGGTGAGAATGTGAAGAAAAGGGGAGGAGTGGGTGCTGCTAGTGGGAATGTTAGTTGGTGCTATGGAAAGCTGTGGAAGTCCTAGTGGAAGTCCTCAGGTAAGCTGGTATGGCCTAATTTAAGTTGGTGCCATAGAACACAGTGTGACTGACTGTCCCCCCCAAATTAGCAATTGAATGCCTCACTAAGGCTCTGCTGGATATATGTTAAAAGGAAGAAATTCAGCTTGCTATCTGCACCCCTATGTTTATTACAGAAAAATTCACAACAGAGAAGACTTGCAATCTCATGTGTCCACGTGAGGATAAATGGATAAAGAAAAATATGGGCTATACACATAATTGAATAATATTCATCCATAAAAAGATATTCTACTCTTTGTTACAACAAGGATAAAACTGGAGGACATAAGTAAAATAATCCAGTCAGATAAAAGACAAATACCAAGTGATCTCACTCACACGTGGAAACTAAAGAATGTTAGAGTCAGAGAAACAGACTAGATTGATGGTTCCCAGTGTCTGGGATGTGACCGGGACAGAGTGATGTTGGCCAAGGGTATAAACTTTCAGTTATCAGTTGAGTAAGTCTGAGCACTCTGCAATATGGAAAAGTATCTCCAGTTTATAACAGTTAGATATTTAAAATCTGCTAAGAAAGCAGACTTACTGTGTTCAACTCCACAACAAAAAAATAGACCTTAGAAGTAATAAGTGTTTTAAAGAACTGGGTGCACTATTTATCTTTATCTGACGATGGACACCACAAGCATTTGTTTTTTACTCTTGAGCAACTCTGTTTGCCCCAAACTCACTAACAAGTGGCCAGTAGTAAACAGAAAGAGCTTATGGCTTGTGAATAGGAGGAAATGTTTTAGAAACTCTCCTTATCCCTGAGAGAAAAGAATTTGACTCCAAAGCTATTACGGCTTATCGCTCAGTGACATTTTTGTTGCCGAAAGTCAATAGATGCCTGAATTAAATATGTTCTTCTCTGGAGAAACTCTTTCATGCCAAAGGGTTCTTGGACCCCAAATCAAACAGATAATTAGGGCTTTCACCAAGCTTTCAATTTCAAATTTTGTGTTTTCAGACTAATAAGTGTTACCCTGTGGGGTTAATTTGCCCTAAAGCTTGCTTTTATTATAACCTGGTAGAAGGGAGGGAGGAGGTCACAGGGGGCTTGCAGGGGTATGTGAAATAAGCCACTTACAATCACTTTTGATTCTTCAAGACTGCTGAGACTTGGGGGGAAATCCCCCAAGGACTGTGTCAGACCTGGTAAGTGAGGCTGTTCCTGGTTAGTTTTCAATCTTCACAGAACAGGGACCAATGGGCAAACAAATCACCGGGACAATGTGTATTATGTGTATTCTGAATAAATGGCTAAAATGTTGGATTTGACAGACTTGCTCCATGAAGCAAATACATGGAAAAATATGAACAGACATAGAAAGAATAAGTATATAAGTGAGCAAACAATTGCCAATAAAATATTGAGTTTTTTCCTGGAAAAGAAGGTTGGCAAGGAGAACAGCAAGAATTGTCAGAGGCTGATTTTTTTATTTTGTGGAAATAATTTTTCTTTTGTATTTTCGTCTTTACTTACTGGAGCGTAGAAGCCTTCTTCCATAATAATTGAAAATTATGTACACATATGGGGAGGGGATTTTTTTAAAAAAATATTTGCAAATGATTGAATTCATTATAAAGTTATCTCACACCTTGGCTTCTGGCATTTTCTTATGCTTCTATAACAGCAGGCTACTAAATGCAGCAGTGTATGGAATGAAGAAATGAAACACGCTCCAGATACAGATGTGGAATAATATGTTGTGAACTTTGAGAAGCCCAGAATTCCTTTCTTTGGTGCATATTGACTTCAGCTGTCATTGGGAAGGCACTTGAACTTCTTTTAAGAGTCCAAAGTGTTTCAGACTGGTTGTGGGTTATTCAAGAAGGATAAGTTTTTCCATTTTTCATCCTGTGACTCACTTTCTTTTGACCAAACAGAACTGAGGTTGGTCACTACTGCTCTAGATTCTGTTCAGAAACACCATTGCATGACTTGGTAGCCTTCTGTGGCTAGTGACCACTTGACCTCTACCCATAGAGTTAGTAGTTAGTAGATAAGACCATCTATTAACAATCTACTAACACGTATACGTGACTGTCAATTTATTTACAATGAGGAAAAGAAAATACCTCACTTATGATATTTATACTTATCACATGTTCAAATAATGTTCTTAAAATACTGTGTCAAATAAACATTTGAAATTCAGTTCAGGAGGACTGGAGACATGGTATAGCAAGTAAGGCACTTGCTTCGCATGCAACTAACCTGTCTGTCTCTGGTGCTATATATGGTCAGTCAAACACAGAACTAAGAGTAAGCCCTAAACACAGCTGGGTGTGACCCCACACTCCAAAACAAATAAGAAAATACATTTATGAATTGGAGAGAGTTAAAAAGGGATGGCGGTTATGCCAGGCATGAGGGGGGCTCTGAGTTTGAGTCCTGGCCCCATGAGACACCTCCCCAACCCTGCTGAGCAACCCCAAGCACGGCTGTGCTCAACAGCTCTGCATCACTGGGCCTCTGCATTGAACCATCCAGCCAGCATAACCAGGCTAACCATGACTGGGAATGTCCCTGGGCCACCAGAGAACTGCAAGGGAGTTCATAAAAGAGAAACAGAATTAAGTTTCCCTGTTCCTTTTTATACTTTTCTTTTTCAAATTTTATACTAGTCGCTGTGATTTGCAGTGCGGTGAACAATTAGGTTTCACGTACACAGCACCCCAACATCACCACTTCCTCCAGAGTCCTGCTCCCTCCCCCCAACTCCCACCCCAAATCTCACTGTCACTGTAAGCTCAGTTCTGTAGACCAATTTGTTGTCTTTGACCATTTGTTGTTCCTTTCTTATGTTGATTTATATCCTGTATATGAAAAATACCAAATATTAGCCAAGCGGCATAAATGCTGTCTGACTTCAACCGAGAGTGTGGAAAGATAGGTCTACAACTGAATCTCAACAAAACTATATTCACGAAAAATGAACGAGTTCCAGAGGCCCGTTCACTCTCAATGGAACAAACATCTCTGAATGCAGCAGTTATGTATACCTAGGTCGAGAAGTCAACATAATGAAGACCTAAAACTTGAGCTGCGCAGGAGGAAAAGAGCGGCATGGAATGCCTTCAAAAGCATCGAAGAAATAGCTAAAAAGACAAAGAACCTTCGGCTCCGGGCACATCTCTTGACTCTACCATTCTCCCTCCATTAACATACGCCTCAGAGACCTGGGCCCTATGAAAGCAGAATGAGAATGCTATTCGGTCTCCCAAAGAGAAATCGAAAGAGCTATGCTGGGAATATCATGCCTCACTCAAGTGAGAGAAGGAATCAGGAGCTCCAACCTCCGTAGCCGTTCCAGAGTCAGGGATGCTGTCTCGTTTGCCAAGGCATCAAAAAATCATATGGGCTGGACATGTAATGCGATTTGGAGACAACCACTGGACTAGAGCCGTTACCAACTGGATCCCACGGGATGTCAAAAGATCACGTGGCTGCCCACCTACAAGATGGTCAGACTTCTTCATCAAGATCCTGAACGAACGTTTTGAGGCTCTTCGTATTCCTGAAGCAACCAGATGCCATTGGGCTACACTGGCACGTGATAGGGTCAAATGGAAATGTGACAGGCTCCTGCTCAAGGAAATCGATGAACAACGGGATGTCTTGTGATCTAGTGACATGAAAAAGATCATCTAGCTTGTCCCTCTCTTTCTGAACTACTTCACCTATTGGTTTCTTTTAACTTGTTTAATGCAGATAGTATGAAAATTTTTAATTGCTTTCAACATTTGCATTTGTGCCTTGCACCATATTTTTATTGGACAGCCTTCTCTATAGGAATATTCCATAGGAAAAGGGTTTGATAAGATGAAACTGCGATTGTCTGGGACTTGGCACCCTTTGCTCACGCGTGGCCCTGGCTACCTAGGGTTCCTGCTCAGGCCTTTTGGACCTGTCTAACTTAGGCCAGGTCACAGTCCCTCCCTTTTGCTTAAACTCTATTTTTCATATCTCTGATTTGTGCCAAGTGTTAGCCAGCAAGCCAGATAATTTAATTCTTATGAGTAAGTAGTAGATGCTGGTAGATTTATGAATTATCTTTTCTGCACTCCAGTTCTGCAATTCCATGTGATCTTTCTGGTGATTTAGTATGCATTCATTTCTTCAACAAATACTTAGGGACTAATATTTGCCAAACGAATAAGGCTATTAGACTCTAGACCAGAGTCACTCTGCGTTGAGTGGGGAAGTGGAGAAAGATGAATACAGATAGGAGGAAAACAGGGAAAGGAGAGAGAGAGAGAGAGAGAGAGAGAGAGAGAGGAATGTCAGTGCAGTAAGACTACAGAGCCTTAGAGCAGAGGTGCATAATAAATGGATTTAGAATCTAACAAATTAAAATTAGAATTAAACAAATCAATGGATTTAGAATCTAACAACATTCACAGAGGAGCTAGAATTTGAGAAATATTTGAACAGTGAAACAGAACAAATGATCCCTTTCTAGGGAGAAAGGAAAGGGAAGAACTTGGCACACAAGGGAATAAATGCTCAAAAGCACAGAGCATCTTCTGTCTTTGCTGGGAATTTCAAATCCCCAAGGGCATAGGGCTCTCAATCACAAGGAATTCTAATGCTAATTAAAGAGAAAGAAGTCACCTCTGACCACTGCTTCTTTCAGCATGGACCTGGAGGTGAATCACAGTTGAAAACCAGCTTCTGGTCAGGGGTCAGTGACCACACCTTTCAGCTCATTAAATCAGAAACTCCAAGAGACAGTCATCGCCAATTTTCTAGGACATCTTTATAGCACCTGCATTTGAACATTCCTTTATTTCTGGTTAACATAAAAAATAAGTAAAAGGAGGTGAGTTTGGAGGAGTCAGCACCCTACCCCATCCTAGCAGACAAACCCTGGACTGAGAGTCGTTCTGTCTTCCTGTGGAATCTGCCAACTCTGGTTGTCTCTATGGCAGTGGCATGAACTTTGGACCTTGAATCTGGAATTGGCAGCTGCAGTGTGTGGCTGCTAGTGAGTACTCCTGCCCAGAGTCCATGACAGGGTCTGACTGAGCATTGTGCTCCCCAGGACTGGGCACAAGTCCACCTCCAGCTGACTGTCTGTTTGTGGCCGGATTGGTATTCCGAGGGCCTGATCTGCTCTCAACATTCTTTGACATGAAACATTTCTTACCCTCATATAATATGTGCCCTGCAGCTTTTCATTTGGAAAAATTTCAACGTTGCACGGAAGTTCATCATGTAGAGAGATCAAGTCTTAGCTGCGGACACGGTTAGCATGGATGGTGCCTATTCTCTTCCGCTCCCTCTCCTGCTCCCCCTCCCACCTTGAGGGACTAATTCCATGTGACTATTATGTGACCCGCATGACCCCTTGCACACACTTTTAACCTCACTCATTCTTGCTGGCCAGAGCCGCTCCTCTTCCCTCAGAGCCGTTTGCTCCCCTTGCACATATGGAGTTGAACTTTTCCTCTTCCTGTCTTTTCCTCTTCCCGTTATTCTGTTCAGTCAGCAGGGCCTGACATGCGGACACCTGCATCCTATTCACTCTGCAACCAGAGCCAGCCGGGAAAGAAGTGGGGCTGGAGAACGGCTGGGTGCCATGTGAGACTCACAGGATTTCTCTTTTCCTGGTCAGCCAGGCAGAGTGGAAGGGTTCCTAGGATCCAGTGTGGCAGTTCTGTGGATAAAGACACTTATTCTTGATGGACTGACATCAACATCCCAGCATGAGCCTGTAGCTAGTCAGCCTGTTGGCTGATCATGCTGCCCTGTCACTTCCAAAGTTGAACAAAATTCAACATTGATTAGGCTTTGAGTTGACAGACTCTGAATAAAGGGACAAGTAAACATACATCACCTCTTTCCCAGATTTAGCACTTTTGAGCATACTCATCTTTATAAAGACTTGCAATTTGGGACTGGAAATTATCCAGCTATTAGACTCCCCCTCCCCCATGACCAGCATACATACCCTGGTTTAACCCTGACACTACATGGTTCCCAGAGCACTGCTGGGTGCAGCTCTAGAGGCCTCCAGCACCACGTGGCTAGCCCAGATACTACCACATTGCAGGACCAGAGCAGCATTGAGTCCTTGGGCCTTTGTACTCAACCACTGGCTTGACTGTGGATCACCATTATGGCCCTGGTGCCTCCTAATGACTGCTTAGGAGCCCCATTCCTCCCCACTCCAAGAAAAAATTACTTAGATGTAAAAGCATCAGTTGGAGAACAGAATTAGCATCTGTTGGGTGACATGCCCTACTGAGCCTTAGGCTCTGGATACACTTTGCTTATGTGAAGAGTTGCTCCCTGCCTTTAGGGAATCTCTGGATCAGACACAAAGGGAGCTTGGGCAGAATTGGATTGATTTCACAATTTTATATGGCATAAATATTTTTATCATGAATATTATGAATCTTGCTTGCCCCAGTTCAATACTCTTCCTACTTCCACAGGTCCCCACGAGGGACAAACATGTAGATATTCCAAGAGTACTGGCCACAATGGATCCATCATAATGCCAGTGTACCTCCTGGCAAACTGACGTGTCTCTGATTCTAAAGGTAATGCCAAAGTGAATTATTCTGATGGATTTTGGACCTTAGTGGGATCTAGAGTCTGGGAACAGCTGGCTATATATTCATGGTAAGAAGTATTAATACCATTCTCTAAAATTATGTTCTGAACTGTGTTCTGGTTCAGAGATGCAGCCCCCTCCCCATTCTGCTAGGGAGATATTATCTCAGGGAGTCAGCTCTGGCATTGTGAAGCCAAAAGGCCCACCTGAAGATCTTCATTTCAATAGGGTCATTTACCTGGCTTCATCTCTAGATAGCCCAGCCCATGATGGCTGTGCTGGAAGGTTTTGGTGGGAGTCTATCTATAAAATAAGCTAGGAGAAAGGACAGAGGTCTTTATGGCCATTTTGGCTCCTCTTTACTCTCTGCCTCTCTGCTCCTTCTCTCCATTCTCTACCCTGTTGGGCCTTGGCATGTGGTAGCGGCCACGTTGGCCTAGGATTCTAAACCTACAAATGGCCGAGGTCCAGTGAGGAACCCAATGTCTGGGATTTTCTTGTTACTGGATTGTATATCAGGATCTGTGACAGTAAGGCCTTTTAAAACTGCACTGGACTCCTGAGTTTTCATCCATTCCCCGTCGGCTTTAGAGGTAGAAGGGAACTCATTTCCTGATATTGTTGGGGACCTCATGGGCTTCCGACAAGTATCTCTCTCACACACACACACACACACACACACACACACACACACACCCCTATTTGTGGTCACTCTGAGAGCACAGTGTAGACAAAGCCTCTTGAGTCAGATAGATTGACCCAACAGCCTTTTTATTCCTCTCATATTTTCTTTTCTTTCTTTCTTTCTTTCTTTCTTTCTTTCTTTCTTTCTTTCTTTCTTTCTTTCTTTCTTTCTTTCTTTCTTTCTTTCTTTCTTTCTTTCTTTCTTTCTTTCTTTCTTTCTTTCTTTCTTTCTTTCTTTCTTTCTTTCTTTCTTTTTTCTTTCTCTCTCTCTCTCTCCTCTCTCTCTCTTCTCTCTTCTCTCTCTCTTTCTTTCTCTCTTTCTCTCTTCCTCTCTTCTCTTTCTCTCTCTCTCTCTTTCTCTCTTTCTCTCTTTCTTTCTTTCTTTCTTTCTTTCTTTCTTTCTTTCTTTCTTTCTTTCTTCCTTCCTTCCTTCCTTCCTTCCTTCCTTCCTTCCTTTCTTTCTTTCTTTCTCTTTCTTTCTTTCTTTCTTTCTTTCTTTCTTTCTTTCTTTCTTTCTTTCTTTCTTTCTTTCTTTCTTTCTTTCTTTCTTTCTTTCTTTCTTTCTTTCTTTCTTTCTTTCTTTCTTCTTCTTTCTTTCTTTCTTTCTTTCTTTCTTTCTTTCTTTCTTTCTTTCTTTCTTTCTTTCTTTCTCTCTTTCTCTCTTTCTTTCTGCCTTCTCGCCTGCTCACCTGCTCACTTGGTGCTTGCTTGCTTGCCTGCTTGCTTGCTTGCTTGCTTGCTTGCTTGCTTGCTTGCTTGCTTGCTTGCTTGCTTGCTTGCTTCTCAAGCTGGGCGTGAGCACTGACAGATGATCAGCCTAGGGTAGTGATGCTTGATCTCTACTGAGCGCTCAGTTCATCCCTGTCCAGAACATGCATTCCTTACTCAAGGGATTCTAAACACAGCCAGTTTTTATTTTCGTAGCACCCTTTGGGTTCTGAACACCGTGTTAAGTGTTCAGTAAATGGCGCCACTTATTCTCTGCCTTTGGAGGAGATTTGCAGAGAGAGAAAATGTGGCCTGTGGATACAAAGGCTGTGAGTATGCTATAAGTGTCAGAGAATGAGACTCGTTCATCCCCAAGCACTGCACTGCCCCGTGTGGCCCCAGATTTCCTCAAAGCAGACAAACAAACAGCAATAATGGCAAAGGAAAGAAATTCTGACTCATGTTGCAACAGAAAGGAAACCTGAGGAAACATGACATAAGGTCAAGTACAAAGTCATAAAAAGTCAGTCACAAAACACAAATATTCCTGAGTGCAGAGCAGGAGTAACCCCTGAGCATTGCCGGGGGTGACCCAAAAAGCAAAAAAAAAAAAAACCCTCAGAAAGACAAATATTGAATTGTTCCTCTTCTCCCAGTCAGTTAGAGAGGCTAAATCTATAGAGAACAGAGAAGGGTGACATGGCCACAGAGGAGGCTGTGGCCTCACTGTTCTGTGGGCATGGGGAGCTGTGGAGGATGCTGGCAACGCAGAGAGCGGCAGCGTGTGCACAGAGTGCCTCAGAACTGCACTGGAAAGAGGTTCCAACTGTAGCGTGAAACATATTTTACCAGATAAAAAGTAGTGAAAAAGAGTGCCATCATGTGAGTAATCAATTTTTCTTTATAAATCAATTTTATAAGATTTTATGATTTGATCTGTGACAATTTTTAATTTTTTTAAATGCCCTTTAAGGGTACTCTTACTTATACTTAACCACTGTTGTTGTTGTTGTTGTTGTTGTGTGTGTATTTTAACACTAAAGAGAGTTTTCTGTGTGATATCAACATATTCCTTTTCCCCTAAACATCCCCTCAACATTTAGACAAAGAAAATTTCCATCTCTTTTTCACCATTGTCCTTTTAACTTGTCTGTGAAGCAACAGGCTCCCAGTTTTCCCCAGCTGGCCTGAGGCTTCTCTCTTAGGCTGACTGCCTCTCCCTTCTGAGGAATTCTGTAGAGGAGGGTTGAGCCTGCAGCCTGCAGTCTCCTGGCCTGTTGCCCACACCTGCTGGGTCTTCGTGTCCACAGCTCCTTTCCCCCTGAGAGGCGGCCAAGACTGAAGGCTGAGTCCACCCCACTGAGGCAGCATGAGAGGCTTCATCCTAATGTGGGGATTTCAAACAGGACACGCTCCTGTGTGGAAAGCCCTTCTTGGACATTTTCCAAGTTGAAGTGCAGTTTGGAAAGAGCTTCGCTAACGGTTGCCCAGATGACTGATTCCCCAGCCAGGGGACGTGCTCAGTGGTAGAGAGCCTTTGCTTTTCTGTGGGGAACCTTGAGCACTATCCCTGGCAGTGTTCTGTGACCTCTGGGTGCCACAACAAATGTGTTATACCCTCCCCAACCCCTGACATTGCACAGTGGATATAACAACAAGGGAAGAGAAGGGAAAGAGAAATAAAAATGTGAATAAACTATAAAAATAATTTAAAATCACTGATTACTTCAGAGATGTATTATGTTTTTAATTGACCCTAATGAATCATAATTAATTCACAATTTGTCAAGAATTTTCCTATAGAGCACTTTTATTAGCTTATATGATCTCTATCACTTAATGGTTTGGCCTATGGCACACTGTATTTTTGAGAGTTGGGGGTTGGGGCTGCTCCCAGAAGTGCCCAGGGGTCACTCCCAGGGAGTTGCTGCTTATAAAGCCTAGTAGACCATGGGGGTTGGCTAGATGCAAGGCCTTGCTCTTGTACTCTCTGCTACTCTCTTGCTCCTAACTCTCTGCTTCTCTATACACTTTTTTTTACTTTTTTAGGGGAATAAGGAACATAAAACCAAAGGGACTTGCCTATGATCATATCACTAAAATTTTTTTGTTTGGTTGGGGGCCATATTTACTAGTACTCAGCTCTTAGTCTTGGCTCTGTGCTCAGGGATCACTTCCAGCAGGGCCAAGGGGACCATAAGTAGTACCAGGGAATCAAGGTACTTTACTCCTGGTACTATCTCTTCAACTCAATAGTTCTAAATTTCAGATCATCTGGAAGGTTTGTTAAACTCAGCTGGCTAGACTCCAATCCCAGGACTACTGAGTCAACTGTTTTCTAGTGGGGCTTAACAATTGCATTTCTTGTAGGCTCCCAGAATTGGATGCTCTTGCAAGGGCTTGGTCACGTTTGGGGAAGCACTGATCTACGTCATGGAGTTTGAGGTGGCAGAACCCAGCTTTCCTTTTGTTCCATATTCTGCTACTAATCAATACTGGGATAGTGGCACCAATTACCAAATAATGACACTATCTTAGGAGAGTGGTTTGTGGAATCAATCTTTATGAATTGGCACAAAACACTGCATTGAATCACAAGCAGAATTACTGTATGAGCTCCTCAAAGGTAGGAAACACCCTATTCATCACTTTCTCTCAAAGCTTCCAGCAGAAGAAGCCTCAAGTGGCTATTGGTTAATAGTGAGGATATTATTTTCCATGATAAATTATTCACCAGTCTGTCTATCGATTTCTGATGTATACTTTTCAATTCCTGGGAAAACTGATGAGCCAAGCATTTCTTCCATTTCAGAGATGTTTTGGTTTCCAACCCAAACCTGTTGGAATGTTCGTGTTTATCCTGTAGTTCCACTCAAACTTTATGAACTGAGTATGGCCCTCTCTCTTGCTTGCAATGCTGAAGGTGCTCCTCCTGGAGACAGATTCTATAGCAAAACACCATAACACCCATAAATCTCCCTTTAATGAATTAGGGCCTGCAGGCTGAGTTGAATATGAAGCGGAGCAGCGCCTGCTGTTGTTAGCAATGCCAACAACAATATGGAGGCCGCTCACTGTCATCAAGGTGTCAGGGAGCAGCCAGGCACTGACTGAACAGACACATCTGCAGTGTATTAACAGCCTCTCAATGACTTCACCAGGATTTCTGCATCCCTAGGAGAGATTCTGTTATCTCTCCCCCTCCCTCCCTCCTCTCTCTCTCTCTCTCACACACACACAATATACTATTTTACTTGTTCAGTCATATATATATATATATGATTTAATAAATATATATTTACTTGTTCAATTTATATATAAGTATATATAAATTTACTTGTTCAATCATATATAGATATATGATTGAACAAGTAAAATAGGTATATTTATATACTATTTTATATATGGTTGAACAAGCAATATATTGTGTGTATATATATACATAGTCACCTCTGGAGATCAGAGCCTGGCAAGTTACCCGTGTTGTATTTGATATGCCAAATACCAGTAACAATTATAGACCTCATTCCCATGACCTGATGGAATGGTTTGAGGCTCTTTATGTTCCTGGAGCAAGCAGATGCCCTTGGGCACTACTACCATGAAACAGGACATATGGAGATGTTACTGGAGCCCATTAGAGCAAATCAATGATGAGCAGAAAGACAGTGATACAGTGTGATACAGTGATACAGTGATACATATATATATAAAACTTCACTTGATCATTTGAATCCCGTTATTCATCGATTTGCTCGAGCGGGTGCCAGTAACATTTCCATTAGACCCTATCATGTGCCAATGTAGCCCAATGGCATCTGGTTGATTCAGGAATATGAAGAGCCTCAAACCGTTCCTTCAGGGTCTTGACAAGGAAGTCTGACCATCTTGTAGGTGGGCGGCCACGTAATCTTGACATCCCGTGGGATCCAGTCGGTAAGGGCTCTAGTCCAGCGGTTGTCTCCAAATCGCATTACATGTACAGCCCATCTGATTTTCGATGCCTTGGCAAACGAGCTTGTTTGGAGGTTCTAGCAGGTGAGCGCAGCTATTCATATACCCTTGACGGAAGACCAGTCCGTCTCTATTCGGGGAAGGCCGTCCTCTTCGACCAATTGCGCAGCTTCGGGGAGGACGCACATGGAGCAGTGAGGGAGGAAGGGGACACCTGCCTAACCAGTCAGATCAGCCGAATCAACCCTGGAGATCAATGGGGTGACAAATGTCGCAGCCAGATCGCCCTCACATCGTCCAGAACTCCACCCAGCAGACCAGCCTATCACAACCCGGCTCGCACGGTTCGCAAGCAGCTGTGCGGTTCATCAATAAGTGCCCGCTCAACAGTGGCAAACGAGACAGCATCCCTGATTCTGGAATAGCGATGGATCCCGAACTCCGGATTCCTTCTTTCACTTGAGTGAGGCGTGATATTCCAGGCATTGCTCTTTTCGATTCCTCTCTGGGAGACCCTAATATTGCATTCTCATCCTGCTTTTGTAGGGCCCAGGTCTCTGAGGCGTATGTTAATACAGGGAGAATGGTGGAGTCAAAGAGATGTGTCCAGAGCTGGAGGTTCTTTGTCCTTTTAGTTATTTCTTCGATGCCTTTGAAGGCATTCCATGCCGCTCTTTTTCCTCCTGCGCAGCTCAGGTTTTAGGTCGTTCATCATGTTGACTTCTCGACCTAGGTACACATAACTACTGCATTCAGAGATGTCTGTTCCATTGAGAGTGAATGGGGCCTCTGGAACTAGTTCATTCTTCATGAAAATTGTTTTCTTTAGATTCAGCTGTAGACCTATCTTTCCACATTCTCTGTTGAAGTCAGCCAGCATTTGTGCCACTAGGCTAATGTTTGGTGTTATTAGAATGATGTCATCAGCGAAGCGGAGGTGGTGTAGTTGCCGACCATCTATCTTCACTCCCATTCCTTCCCATTCTAATTGTCGCATGATGTTCTCAAGGGTGGCACTGAAGAGTTTTGGTGAAATGGTATCACCCTGTCGAACCCCTCTTTTGACATCAATGATCACTTCCTTGTAGAATGGTGAGATCCTGGTGGTGAATCCGTAATAAAGCTCATGAAGGATCTTGATGTATTGGGTTTAAACACCCTGTTTGGCTAGGGCTTCGATGACTACTTCAGTCTCCACAGAATCAAAGGCTTTCTTTAAATCAATGAATGTGAGACAGAGGGGCATCTTGTACTCCCTACAAACCTCAATGAGCTTGGTTACTGTGTGGATATGGTCGACTGTGCTGAATCCTTTTTTGGAATCCAGCTTGCTCACATGGTTGTCCTTCATCTAGTGTTCTGCCAATCCTGTTCAGGATGACTCATGCAAACAGCTTGTAGATGACGGACAACGAGGCAGATGGGGCAATAGTTGCCAATATCGTGAATGTCTCCCCTTCTTGAACTGTCCTGCTGGTTTTCCATTGGGAGGGTACCTTCCATTCAGACAGGTAGCTTGTGAAGAGCTACCTGAGCTAGTGTATTGAGTACCGACGGCCAGATTCTTCAGGTGTTCGGGTCTGACTTTGTCTGGGCCTGGTGCTGTTCCCTTCTTTACTGACGAAATGACATGTCGGATTTCAGAAGAGAGAACATTGGGAATGACATATCCATCCTGTGGAATTTGGTATGTGGGCAGGTGGACATGGCTGTCAAAGAGATCTGAGTAGAAGTCATGGATAATCTTCTCCATTGACTTTCTGGAAGATGTGATAGATCCATCAGGCCATCGGAGGAGGGCAGTCATCTTGGTCTTATAGGTGGCGAAGGACAGGCTGGTGGTGCGAATGCTTTTCCGGCTTCTGCTGCATCTTCCAGTATTTCTGCTCTTCTGTCTTTGAGGTCTTCTTTTATTGCTTCTCTACACCGCTTTGCAAGCTTGGATGTTAGCATTTGGTCGCCCACCGCTGGCGCCTTGCCACGTTTGCAAATGAGCTCAAGAGTTTCTGAAGACAGGTGTTCTTTTATGGCTTCCTCTCTCTCTCGGCATTCTTCGCATAATCATGGAGGTGCTGAACCAGTCAGTTGTATTCTTCATCCGATGTCGTCAAGGATGGTATCTTCCCATGTTGCTGTAATGGTGCCAAAGTTCCCAGTTGGTGGTGTTCTGGGAGTTCTCTTCTTAAACTTTGCAGCCTTTTCTCCCCGCTTGCGTGAAGTAAACTTTTGCCCGAAGGAGACAGTGGTCTGATCCTGTTTGGAATTTGGGGACGACAGCAACATAGGTCAGACAAAACCGTTGATTGAAGATGATGTGGTCAATTTCATTGTGGAACTGTCCACCAGGAGATTCCCATGTCCAACGTTTCACTTCAGCCTTCTGGAACTGTGAGTTCCCATGAATGGTCTTGGTGGACATGATGAACTCAGATAGTCTCTCACCCTGTTTGTTCCATTCTAGGCCATGGGTCCTGATGTGGAGTTCTTCAGCCGATCTTCTCGGTCCTATCTTGGCATTAAAGTCACCGACTATGATCTTGTAGAAAGTGTGATCTTTTTATAGAACTCCTCCAGTTCCATGTAGAATTTCTAAATTTCATCTTCCCTTGTATGTGGATGTTGATGCACAGACAACGAAGATAGAAATTGCTGGCAGTGGACCACACCTCTTCAAGTGTTCCATCGTCCTATTCAGTTTGTTAGGCATTCAAATGAATCAATATTGACGGCTATGTTTGTGTTGATAAGGACACCAACGCCACCGATGCCTCTTTTGTCTCATGTTCCAAGGAAC